>APFE031355236.1:155105-206235 GCA_000404065.3 Pinus taeda | reverse complement strand
GCATGCTCGCAAAGCATCAATGGTAGGTTGATGATTCAACGTGGCTGAATCAACATCTTCGTGCTCTCGTTCTCTCCAATCCAGCATGGTGGGTATCTTGCACACCATAAGAAGAGTTTTAGTGATCACAAAATCAAATTTGAATGGTGCATTTGGAAGGTATGGGTTTGGGGGTGCGCTTTACACGGGGTACGCACCCCGCCTTCAGGAACAGAGCGTGGGTACGCACTTGGCCTGAAGGTAGATTGCGTACCCCGACCCTTTTTCCTTTAAAGAAAAAGGTCGGGGTACGCAGGTTACCCATGAGCCACCTGCGTACCCCGAGAAGCGCATCCCAAAACCCCTATGCCTCCAAAAAAATCAAACTAAAACTTAAAATTAAATTCTAAATGGATGAAATTGAAGAGGAGGATGTTGTGGATTACCTGGAGGTGACGGCGTTCGATTCCGACGGTCTGATTTTCCGCAATCTCCACGGGAAGTTTCTTGCCAAAAGCCCTTTTTCAACCTCAACAGTAAAATGGTAAAAATGACATGGTAAAAGGTCTTTTTATAGGTTTTTTGGATGAATAAATGTTATATTTGTTTATTTTTCACCATGGAAGGTCATTTTAATGCATTTTGCCCATCTCAAACAGGTATGAGTAATGTGTCACTTTTGTGCAGGACAGAGGGACTTCCAGGGAAACTTGTCATTTTTCACAAATCAAACATCAGAGTCATCTTTTAAGCCCTTTTCTGACTCCTAAAAACTGAAAAGATTGCCGAGCGTTTGTTTTACACTCGTTAAAATGGAATTAAAAGACAATCCTCTTACATCCCTTTTCTGACTGAAAAACAAGCAAAAGATTGCCGGATTTTTGTCGTTTCAAATTCGATATTGGAAATAAAACGACGTGTCCTTGATCGCTTTTTAATTTTCAGGTCAAAGACACTAACTATGAAAATATCCTTGGTCGCAAGATCAAGCGGTTCTCCTAGGTATTATTTTATACTTTTTCGGGCTTAGGAGACACAATTTTACGAAAAAGTTCAATCTGGAGTCTTCTAAGTTTTTCAGACTCTCTAAATATGAAAAGCGCCGAGTTTCTCCTATACTGGACTCGTTAAAATTTCACAGTAAAGGACCTGTTCTATTACAAACAGGAACGGACCACTCCTTCTTAGTGTTCGCATCAAAAACTAAGTTGGACTCATCCGAAGGATGAGCTTACAAACAAGCATATGTTATCCTCCTCAAGCTTGTAAAAAATAAAGAGGTACTTGCCAGAAATGGTGGGGGAAAAATGAGAAGAATCAGCCTATTTGATATCCTCTTGTCTCAGAAATAAAACCTTACTACCACTCTTGAACACGACACTTATTCATTCACCTGGGTTGGGAAATCCCTTGTCTCACATTTGACCAAGATCATTTGACATCTTTAGCCGGGTTATGGGAGTCGACTTTGAGTCATTCATCGCCAAACCATCTGTTGTGTCATTATGTGTTCAAGAGGTCTGTAAACAAAAATTCAACCACAAAATCCCTATCATTCATTGTGTCATCATTGAGTCAGTCCTTGCAGCAACATTTCTTCAACTTGAACTATGATTTCGTGTTGTGGGCTTGCCTGCGATGGGTCGCTTTCTATCGACATCAGCACATTATCTGGAGATTTGACGTAGAAATCGTCAGTACCTTGGAGTCTGCATGCATCAATGGCAGGTTTCTCGCCTTCGACGTCAATTCCCATCATTGACTTGCGATCGAAGGATTCCATGAAATGTTCGACATCGACTCATTCATTCACATCTCATGGATTGTGCTGGGTACTTTGAGAACCATTGACATCACTGGTGGTCTCTCCCACGCTTGTTAACAATTTACATCATTGACTGGTAATCAAGTGGTTTCTACCATGTTCGACATCGACTCATTTATTCACATGGCTAGAATCGTACCAATTCGGGGAACAGAAGTGAAGACCCTGGATCTAGTTTCCGCCATCCAGGCTGCGAGGAGTTTTGTATTCATTATGTTGTAGACCAATCATAAACAGATGGCTGCGTCCATACTGTGTCTACACGAGTCTATGATTATGATGTATTATGAAATCATTCTTGTACCAGAATAGTTAATCCAATAGTTAAAGTTTTTGATCTGAGTATGGGAATGCCTACCTCAGTATGATATGATATTATACATGTATTTTGTGTTGAAAATTGCAGGTTCCAACCGGGCTCTCCGCAAGATGATCCTCGAAATGATAAAGTACTTCACCCTTCCTATATGACTTAACACCCTTATCTATTACAGGCTTCTTACTTTAGGGGGCAATCTGTTACACTGAAATTTGTCACCTTGACTATCTGCAGTCTATATGGCCTCATCAATAGCCACATTGTCCTCTTTGTCAAGCCCCATACCTCTTGCTCTTCATGTCAAAACTTCAAAAAGAGAGAAAGTCACTTAAAAACATGTTTATCTCTGGGTACGCAGGTTCTCTCTACCTTGCCTGCGTGTACGCACTCCAAACACACTGTACCTGCGTACTTATACGCTCTGTAAGCCAAAGGATGGGTGCGTACCCCTGTAAAGGTCAAAAGGCACGAGTTTCATCTTTAAAAGTTACTTGTGGTCACTTCTAGAGCCTTCTAGAAGAGTTTTTGACGTGTATTGAGCGCCTCCAGATGGTTCATGCATCCCTATGATAGAGGAGCTTATCCCATCAAGAGAGGAGCTACCCCATCCAAAAGAGGGAGTATCCCATTGATGTTGGAACTGAATAACCTCCTCTAGAATACTATAAATACAGGCATTGGGCCAAAGGAGGGGAGGTTGAAAGCTGAACATTCTAAAGGGTAAATGCTGCTGGAATTAGGACTTCCATTGTTGACTTGTGAGGAGAGATCACTATCCTTCCCTGTTGCCATATTGGGAGTGGGTGAGCTTGTCAAAGTAGAGGAAATCTCTTGCTGGACCCTGGGAGGAGCTTGCACAACACCAAGGCTCAGGTTGTAATGGTTCCTTTTTGATTACTTAATACAAATAAGTCCATTCTTCTCAATGATTTGTTGTTAATGAATTATTTCATGTACTCCTTGGTCTATGTGATGAATATGCTTTGTTTTATGAATTATTCAGGTGTTATGTAATCGTTTGCTTTGTTAGTGTATGCAGGTCTTAAAGTGAAGGAGGAGCTCATCTGGATCAGCAAGGCTGGACTGCTACAACAAGCGTTGGACCTAAGGTAAGATCGGAAAACACTTGATCTCTCATAAAATAACGTGTGTTTAGAGAAGGATTGCTCTTGTTTGGTTTGTTTGTCACTAGAGAGTCTTAGACTCCTAGGGAGGTTAGGTTTGTCCGCAAAAATAACTCTTTCCGAATGACAATCATCTTTTCCAATTTCTAGCTCACCTGACGCTTCCTTTTACTTGTTGTGCTTTGAATTTACCCCACCCTCTTTGACTTCCCTTCAGTTCTTTGCCTCCTGCTTGGACCTGTCCGCATCCTCTATTTCACATGATATCAAAAGTATACCCTCCTCCGTGATACCTTACCTTGCTAATCCACTAGATCTTGGATGCCATTTCTTTTTGACATCAATTCCATCTGCTCCCATCCCCCCACCTATGGTACCCATCCCTATTACTTTTTGTTATTTTGAAGGCTCCTCCCTCTCGCTACCTGACATGGGAGAAGGTACTAGGGCTTGCACTGGACATGGTATTGCCTCTTGATCCCCCTGTCAATACCTCCACTGGAAAAGCACCCTGGGATGTAAAGAAGTACAAGGGAACTGAGGCCACGAGCAAGAAGATCTCATTAACCTTCAATGATGACTTGTAGATGGGTGACGTGCTCAACACTGTAGATAGGGTTCTGGTTTGCTGGGTTCAGGGATGTTCCTACACTATCGCTTGTCTCAGATAATGTATTTTGGAGATTTGGGGCCAAGTGATAGAAGGTCTCCCTTCAGTGGTTACTTTATTGAGCGGATGGTTTGCCCTCCATTTCTAGCGCCCTGTATATGTGTCCTGGGTTTTATTCAAGTATTGGCACATAGAGCTCACTCCGATCTTACTTAAGAGATGGAGCCCCTTTTTGACTCGAAATGTGAGCATTTGGGGGATGACCCTATCTGGGTTCGTCTGACAGGTCTTCCACTACATTTCTAGTTCGAGGATATTTTTAAACACATTGGGAATGCTCTGGGGACTTATTTGGACTATGATAAATCCTATATCATTATAGGGAATATGGCTATGGCTCGCATCTTGGTACATTTGGATACGCAATAAGGTTTGGAAGAAAACCCTCAAATTTTGTGGAGGAACACCCACCACCTCCAGATTCTCGATTATGAGGGGGTTCCATACAGATGTCTCCGGTGCCATAAAATTGGGCATCTGTATAAGGATTGTCCACTGCCTGCTTCCAAATCTGCTTCTGTATCTCATCTTGATCACAACGCAATAGATATTGCATCAGGACCACAAGACAAGAGGCCTGCAAAGACTATTGGGTGCCCCCCAAAGTCATCTGCTCAGATGCATGAACCGAGCAAGGAACTTGTACACCCTCCCTCTCCTCGCATCGCCAGATCACGTGCGGCCGTGATTGCCATCACTTCGGGTAATCCTTCCAATTCTCTCCCTCTTTTTTCTAGCTATATTTTCAAATCAAATCTCTATGCATCTATTTCACATTGCATATCTACGCCTGCATTTCTCCAACCCCCTCTTTCTTGCTCATCGGTATCCTCCCACCCCCCATTTTCTCTGATACCCCCATGTTATTCATGATGTCCCTCTCACTTCTCCCTCTTCTCAGACTTCGAATGATTCTCGACCGAGCCATCCTTACCTCCTCTGATATTGGGTCAAATCTTCATCTGACGATTTTTGTGGTATTGGAATTGTCCTTGCTTCCAAGTCCATCAAACCTACCAGAGGCAAACACTCCCAAATATCAAAGGCTATAATCCAAGCTGGATTAGATGTAGTGTAAGGTAGAAAACTTCCCATTGATAAGGTCCTTAGAGTTATGACCTCCCCTTCCCCTGGTTATTCATGAAGTGGTTATTATACAATTGTCGTGGTATGGCTAGTCCTGCTAAAAAACTAGCCTTTAGGAAACTGCTTGAACTTGAGAAGGTGGACATCATATTCCTTCAAGAAACCCTTGCTCTCATTGATTAAATCATCCCTTCCCTTGAAGAACTTGTATCTAGTTGGAATTTCATGCTCTTGATGTCTATGGCCGCTTTGGAGGTATTTCTTTTGGTTATAACCCTCAGGTTGTCAAGCTCCTCAATATTTATTGGGGGGGAATGGTATTATCAAGGCTAGCATATTTTCTTCTAATCTTGGGAGGGATTTGAGACTGATCAATGTATATGGCCCTTGCATTCATCATGCTGCATATTGGGAAAATCTCCTCAATACTTCATATATGCAAGAAGATAACATCATCTTGCGGGCGATATTAATTTATCTATTGACCCTCCAGAATCTTGTGTCAATGCCCCGGTTGATTCTCTATTTGATTCCATTAGTCTTCTGTTGGAAGAACATTACTTTATTGATATTCCTATGGCTTGACTCCAACCTACCTGGTGTAATTGAAGGATTGGAGAGGCTATGCTTTCCAGAAGGATGGACCATTTCCTTATCAAAGAAGCTCTTCTAGGTCAATTATCATTATACAGGAAATGGATGGGATCAAGAGGCTTATCTAATCACTCTCCCATCTACCTTGAATTTGCAAGTGCAAATCAAAATCCAAAGGCCCCTTTTAAGTTCAACTCAACTAGCTCAAGAATGAGTACACCAAAATGGTCATTGATTATTGGAAAGCACTTCCCCCTGCTCCTGGATAGACTCACACTGAATATTTTTCTAAAAGTATTCTTTTCCTCAAGCACAAAACTATCGAATGGGATAGAGAAAAAAGAGCAAGGGACGATCACCTCCTTAATAATATTGAAATTGAACTTGCAAATCTGGTCAGTGCAGATGGCAAAGGATTTGAATATGTTAAAGAAAAATATCGTCATATCAAACTTGATGCAGAGAGGAACATAATCCTAAAGGACAGAGAGGAAAACTGGAAACTTAGAAGTCAGGCCATTTGGCTTCAATCTGGGGATGATAATACAAAGTTTTATCATCAATTTGCAAATGGTCGACGGGCCATTAATACTATCTGGATTTTGGAGGATGATTCTGGATATAGGGTACAATCATTTAATCAACTAGCCACTCTCAATACTACTCATTTCAGTCGGCTCTATAAAGCACCACAAGATACTACTCTTGCTGAGATTATCAAAGTGACAGGGTTATTTCCTAGATTTTTCAATCATGGAGTTGTAGAGGATATCGTCATGCCTGTATCAATGGGCGAATTGGAAGGCACCCTCAAATGGTTCAAGAAAGACAAGAGCCATGGACTAGACAGATGGGCGGTATAATTTTTTCTTTCTTTTTTTGAAGTAATTGGCAATGATCTGCTACAGGTTATTGAAGAATGTTGGGTAAGTGGCTGAATGTATGATGCTTTTAATTCAACCTTTATTCCTCTCATACCCAAATATGACTCCCCTCAAACCTTCAATGAATTTAGGACCATCTCTCTCTGCAATTGTATTTATAAGATCATAACCAAGATTATTACCAACCGCCTTAAACCTATTTTATCTGAGCATATCTCTCCAGAACAATTTCCTTTCCTTAATCATCATTGGATTCATGAAGTTGTTGGTACCACTCAGGAGTTCCTCCATTCCATCAAGATCAAGAGGCTTAAAATTATGATCCTAAAGATTGATTTAACAAAGGCCTTTGATCATACTAGCTGGCTTTACTTGAGAATGCTTTTGACTCATTTGGGCTTTCCCTTAGCTTTCATCCAATTGATCATGTGTTCTATTACCAATGTCTCATCTAGTGTACTTATCAATGGTTCTGCCTCTTCCTTCTTTCATGTTGAGCGATGCCTTAGAGAAGGCTTCCCTTTCTCTCCCCTTCTTTTCTTTCTATTCATGGACGGTTTGAGTCAGTATGTATCTGAGGAAGAAAGACAAGGAAGGATTCAGCATATCAAAATGACCAAAAACTACATTCTTACCCATCTACTATTTATTGATGATGTCCTCATATTCCTCAATGGATCGATTGGTGACGCAACTGCATTTTATTCTATCTTTAGATCCTTTTTCTTTGTCACATGCATGGAATACAATCAAATTAAAATGACTCTGGCTGTTGTTGGTTGTTCCCACAATGAAAGTCTCACTACTCATCAACAATCTCCTTACACTATTCTCCCATTTGATGATGGACTTAAATATTTGGGATTTATACTCAAGCCCATACATTATAAGATAGCTAACTGGGTATGGCTTGTTGAAAAAATTGAAAGGTGACTGAACATATGGCACCAAAGGTGGCTCTCTAGGGTTCGTCATCTCATTCTTATCAAATTTGTATTGGAAGCTACACCGGTGTACTGGATGTCCTTGGCTTGTATTCCAAGGGGCATATTGCATAGAATACAACAATTGTGTTGCAAATTCTTATGGAAAGGGAAAAAATAAGGCCATACATTTGCATGGGTAAGATGGGACCTCATTTCTCTCCCTAAGAAATGGGGCGGATGGGGCATGAAAAATTTAGATGCCTTCGCTGAAGCATTAACAACCAAAGTGGGTTGGCAAGTTCTTACTTCAAAGAATCTATGGACTGAGGTGGTCATAAATAATTATATTAATCCACTCCATATACTTGATTGGATTAGGTGACTAGCATGGAACAAAACAAATATATCTACAGTTTGGGAGCGGTTTTGAACTCTCTATCATACATCCATGATGGGCTAACTTAGAGGACTGGTAATGGTAACCTCATTCTTATTGGCATGGATCCTTGGTCTGGATGTGGGAATTCTTTTCATCTTCCACCTAAGCTTCTTCACTTCCTCTCGAATGTAGGTATCACTAGACTTGCTCATATAGCTGATATGGAAAATTCTACTATCTTCTTTCAAGCCCAGAAATTTGTTGATCTATTGGGCATGACTAACATCTGGCAAAATTATTGGTAATCCTATATTAGTGCACTCTCATAATCACATATTCGGATCACTGAGGGAGAGGATGAGTCGGCACACTCACATCATGGTTCTTATTCTCCTAAGGAAGGATATCCTCTCATCTATTCTTCTCACAAGCCTCCTACTTCTAATTGGTGGTGGCGCGTTCTCTGGAAGCTGAAGGCACCTTCCAGAACTAAACTTTTCATGTGGTGTATACTCCGCAACAAATCCCCTACAGGGCATAATCTACAAAACCAATCATACTTCAGACCTACCTAGTGTATACTATGCAAACATGCATTAGAATCTATTGAACAATTATTATATTATGCCCTATTACCATTGCATTATGGCATAATGTACTTGCAAATCTACACTTCCCCAATTGTTGGCATGGAGCTAATATATTGGAAGCATGGAAATCGTGGTGGTTTGTTGCACACGCAACCAAGATTAGGAACCTCCCTCTCCTCATATGTTGGTGTATTTGGCTGTAGAGAAACAAACTTATATTTATGGGTACTGCACCACTTTGGGCACACGTATCAATACACCTCATAACTATTTATAATAGTATACCAGAGGATGAACGCCCTCACACTACTTGCAATATCTCAGCCGAGATTGTCAAAAGGAACATCCCTTGGGCATATTTCAACGATTCAACATAGCAGCAAGGCTGTGGTGGGGGTGTGTTACTACATATTACTGAAAATCATTCTTATAGAATCTAGATGGGGCTGGGAGATGGAACCAATACTTTTGCAGAACTTATTACACTCAGACATTTACTATGTTTTTCACTTGAGAAGGGATGTCATCGCATGATTTTTTTTGGCGGTTCAAAACTTATCATAAATTGGATTAACTAACAATCTGCATATCACGTGCACACACTCCAGAACATTTTGGATGATACTATGCTTCTGAAATCACAATTTGATTATATCTCTTGTCATCACATATACAGGGAGTGCAACCAGGTTTCTAATAGATTATCCAAGGAGGCCATGCACTAGCCATGGGGGCTCTGGATGATCCAAGAGTAGAATGAACATGAATTCTACAGATACTTCCATAGACCCTCTGATGACAAGGAGTAGTTTGGGGCATACATGTATTGATTCTATGGTTTCATAGATATGACTATGATCATATTTTTTCTTAGCTATTCATGTATATATTTTTGTTTATTTTTATTTGACAGACATATCATATGTATAATTTATCAGTCTCCCAACCTGGGATAGTATTATTTTTGATAGTATCACATAGAAAGTCGAAAGGGCCATCCTTATAGCTTATGCTTTCAAGCATATACAACATGTAATTTTCAACATCTTAATGAAAATTGCGATTTTTCCTTGGGGAAAAAGAAATAGTATTCATTTTAAATTAGTTGATTCTTTATATAAGATAAATTTTTTTAAATATCAAATAAATGGAGCTTTCATAACCTAGTTAAGGTGTTAATGCATAAACACATTCTAATAAACATATAATAAACATATCCTAGTATGCAGTGACTTCATAACATGATAACATGTGCAATGTTTCGTTTCTTATGAGTAAAGGGATTTTAGGTTACATTTGTTATAGATTTAGATTGATATATTTAAAGTTAGGAGATAGAAAATTGATATTTTGTTTAAATTTAATATTTAAATTATTTAGAGGTGGCAAGAGCGGGAGCGGGAGGTGTGATAATTTTCCCCGGCAAATAACTTGAGACAAAATATACGTGGGATTAGGAATGGCTACAAATAATAAGGCATAGTTACTTGATTTGGGGAAAGGACTATATCTTTCTCTAAGCCTTGGAATCAAGAAATTAAATGTAATAGGTGACTCCTTGATGATTATTCGAATGTGTTCATCTTCTAGTCATCAAATTGATTCCATAAGTTCCTCCATTATTAAAAGGATCAATTATTTTATGCAAAAATTTGAAGCACTCTTATCTTCCATGTTCTACACCATCTTAATAGGGACACCGACAATATGGCAAACCATGGAGTGCATTTGGGAGTCGGTACATATGAAATAAATGGAAGGGATTTGGGCCAATTTCCCATATAATAAACGAATGTTGGTTGGGGAGGAGTTTAAGATCATCAATGATGGTGCTGACATAAGGATGATGCATGGAGAAATAACGGGCATGTGGGATATGTGGGTGAAGGATTTCACACCATCAATGCATGGTGATACTCCGGAATCCAAAGACATCAAGCCGCGAGTCATGATGAGGTTCTTATCTCAACCAAAGGAAATTGTAGAGGAGTGGTCATTTTTTTGAATTAAGAGGTATGCATATAGCACATGAGATTTAATGGCAAGGGGACGGTGCAAGAATTTGTCTCGTACCTCAACAAACTAGCTACAAGGTTGGTTTGACAGATTCTTCGAACAAGATGTACACTTAATGGGCATGAAGATCGGAAATTTATATGCATTAATGGGAAGAGCAGTAGGTAATTGCACAAAGCAGGATGATTGTTTATATAAGGATCGTCAACCCTCAACTGAGACCTCTGTTGTTCCACGTTTGGAGTATAGCTTGGGATATTGTGTTTTCTAGAGAAATCTTGGTATGGCTTCGTAAGAAGGTCAAGAAGGGTAATCTTGTGAGGCTGAATTGGTTTGATGGAAAAGGGAAGTTGAATTCTTTTTTAAACTGCTAATGGGAAGATTAGATCTCATCACTTGCAAGGTAGAATTGCTGGAGAAAGACCGTGCTTCCAATGTTGAATGCATTAATGGAAAATTCGAAAGTGTTAAGGCTTCCCTAGAGTGAAAGATAGTCAAGATGAAAACTTATTTTCTCTCCTCCAATTCAGATTTGATAAGTGGTAGTTTGTTTGCAGAGGCGAAGGATATCATAGTAGGGCTTTCTGAGTCAATCGTTGTCCAGTTACAAAATGATGCAGAAGATGGTGCCACTGGAGCTGGATCGAGCAACCGAGGCAAAGAATTCAACGAGGATACGGGGAAGCAGAACCTTAGATAATGTCTCTTATATGTTTTGCAGTTATGTTTTGATTTTAGGTCTTTTTTTAGGTTTACTGTAGATATCAATGTTATGTAATAGTTTATAAGGCTCGTAAGGGGAAGACATTAGATTTTTGGTTGTATTGGAACATGTAAGCTGTTTCACAAAATGAAGCCATTTTTGATATTTTTGGATGTAAAATGGTTCTAGAAACGTAATCTAGATTTTGAATACAAAGTATCCGTCCCATTTAAAAAAATAAAAAAATAATTTGTTTAGGCTATTTTCTACAAAGTAGAATTTATTTGTGATTATTATAGATAATTGAGATATTTTTGGTCAATTAATTAAAATGATTGAATTTAGCTGTGGTTATTATAGATAATTGAGATATTTTTGATAAATTAATTAAAAAGACTGAATTCTCTACTGATTTGATTGCAAGTAAGAATGATTTGTTTCTTCATTTTATAATATGACACATGGAAGAAACTTTGTTAGTGAATCAAAGCTATGAGCTGTAAGTTGATATTTTGTTTAAAAGCCAACCATTAAAAAGTTGATATTTTGTTTGAAGTTGATATTTAAACTACTTGTTTAGGTTGTAATAGGTATTGTCTTCTTCAAAAGTAAAATTAATTTGTAATTAATAGAGTTAGTTGAGATATTTTTGATTAATCAACTAAAAAGAGTATCAAATTCCCATTGATTTGTTTGTAAATAAAAATTATTTTCATTTCCAAACTACAATTTGATAAGTGAAAATATTTTATCAAAAAATGAAAGCTATGTCTGTAATTATTTGAAGCCAATCTTGAAACTACTTGTTTAGGCTTTAAGCTTATAATATGTATTATTTTTTTCAAAAATAAAAATCAATTATCATTATTATAATTGCAATAAAGTTAGTTGAAATATTTTTACTCAATCAAATAGAAAAAATACAAAATTATTATGGTGTGATTATTAAAATTAGTTAAAATATTTTTGGTTATTCATTAGAGAATACCAAATTTCTTATTAATTTATTACAATAAAATTGTTTATCTTTATAATTTACAATTTAATATATAATATATCTATATATATATACCCCATAAATATGAATCACCATTTTTTGTCCATCTTTATTTAGTGCTCTCTCCGTTATCATTTGCATCAACTCACCGGGAAGTGTCTTGTTGGCATTATTTGCAAGATCAGATCCATTCTCCCTGTGACTGACGTTCTCTCTCGTGTGTCATGTTCACATTGCCATTTTATATCTGACATGTCATGTTCACATTACCACTTTATATATCATGCATTAATTCATTGAAAAGTGTCATATGATAATATCCATTTTAATTATTTTTTTTATATGTAATATTATTACAATTTTTTTAATTTTTTATTATATACAATTAGAATAATTTAAATCATAAATAATTATAATTGATCAAAGGTTAATATTATTTTAAATAATTACAAATATATAAGAGTGCAAGTCACCATCCCAACAAAGGTAGTGGGATATGTGTAAAATTTTTTTAAACAAGTGGAGTTGGTGGTGGATGAGGGATGTGAAACATCCACTAACATATTCCATGACATAAGAGAGTAGGTCACCACTCATCTATAATATTGGGAGAATAATTTTTTAGATGGCAACTTATCTAAATAAATTTAATATCAAAAGGTGCTATATCAATACTTCCTTTTAAGTGAAATGTAGAGAAGAGTAAGAAAATAGATTGATGTTTTGGAATGAGTTCCAAAACAAAAGCTGGATCAAATATCAGGTAAATTTAACAAAAGCTGGATCAAGTATCATGTAAATCTGGTTAGATAACATTGGTAGTTAGTCATTGTATTTGTTGAGTCAAAATGGGAATCAATTTTATGTATGAAGTTCAATTTAAAAGAAAGGTTGAACTCAAATAAAATGGTGAATCATAAAGAATTTTTGAAACAACGTTGTACACCATCCCCCACACATTGTTAAAAATGGGTGGATGTAGAAGATGGAAATGGATGTTATAAATGATGGTGAAATATATAAGTTTGTTGTAAAGGTGATGATAATGTCAAGTAATCTAAGTGATAAACACCTTAAATCGGCTATCTCCAAGGCTTGTAACATGAAGCTATGTATGGTCATGAATGGATATGCTTGGTGACACTAAGTATATTTGCATAAGTGGCACAAAATACATTACTTAAATGGCATGTCTATAGGTACAAAAAGACAAGTACAAAAAATAAAGCCTCATCATGGATAACATTAATCATTGACATGGGTCCTAGCAAAGTAGGCCATAATAGGTACCCATGTACTAGTGAAGAATCAAAACACTATGGGATTTCAACCCCTCTTAAGTGAAATGTTAGGAGTAAACAAAAGAAGAAAAAATGGGTCCCAACAATGAGGTCTACTAAGGTGATAAAGTAGAAACTTTCATAAGTAGAGAAAAGGAGGAAACCCCATAGTCAACCCACCCACCCATCTACTTAAAAGGGAGAAAAACAACATAAAAAAATGTGAAAGAAGGAGAAGACTCCTCGAAGGAAGTAACACCTATGCTAACAAGGCCTTGAAATTGAAAGTGAAGAATACCCCATAAATATGTATTGAAGGGAAATAGCATGAAGCTTGTGGACATTTAAAGCCCCACTTAGAAAATATGACCAAAAATTTAAAGAGGAAGGCCAAATAACTTCAAAGAAAACCACTAAATTTAGAAGCAAGATAGGATTGTTTGTAGAGGAACAAGAATGAAAAATGCTAACATCTACCACTTGAATGCTCTAGATAAGTAGGTGTCGGTTAAGAACCATAACAAATATTTCAAACTTAAGCAAACAAAATCAACCATTAAAAGAGTAGTGAGGTTTGCAGGTGATGAAAGCTCCAAATGGCAAGTGTGTTTGAAACTCTAAAGAGAGCTAAGTAACCCTAACTTGACAAATCCATTAGAGATCCACACAAGAGCTCCAAGAAACCACATGAATCCAATATTAAGTTTAATCAATCCATTATAGATTCACATATCACTTGCATAGACACGAAAGTAGTAATAGAGTTTCCAACCATGTATGTTGAAGGCATTTTCATACATATATCTAATGCATACCACAAATAGAGACTTCACATGTACAAAGAACATAAGTTTTCCAACATAGTCATTGCTTAAGTAGAGGGCCACTGATGCTTTACACAAAAAAATGAGGCATGATCTACAACACAAAATACTACGGGCTAAAAAATTGAAGCAAATAATAAAATACATGATTTCGAATGTTGAAACCAAGAAATAGAGCTAATAGAGTTGAACACACACTCACACAAAAAAATAGAGTAAGAAGTGGACACTCTAATAGCACATTGAAATCTAGTTTTTCCCTTAATCATAAATGATACTAGACAAGATTTCTATATAAACTCAATCTTCCTCTCTATCTATATGCACGTCATACCATTACAAAATATTCATGCTCAAGCATTTATAATAAAGTTGGAGTATTCTAAGCTATAAATCATCTTCCTTTCTATCTATATGTGTTCCATTTCATTACAAAGCATTCAACCTCAAGTATTTATATCAAAGTTAGAGCATCTTAAGTGATAGATCACCATAACTTATAAGGGATAAGATTGCCATAGGTGGCTACAAATGGATGATGATGCAAGCCACTATTCCAATAAGAAGTGGTGTATATGTCTAAAGAGAAATATAAACAAGTAAAGGTGGCAGATATGAGGGAAGTGAGATATCCAAGTCATCCTGGACATATAAGTAGGTTTCTACATATTGATAATAGGTTACTTATTACCTAAATAATTTAACAACAAGAGATGTGGTGACATCAACAATTGACAAGATAAAATAACTTATTTGGAGAACTTGAAACCGTGAAAATATCCAATAATAAAATGAGTGATATCTTTGTCTATTTAATTTTTAAAAAAATGTGGAGAAAATAAATATATAATGAATAATATGTGCATGAATGACCATCCTTATCACCCCTAAAGGTATAGAAAATAAGGGTGGTAAGGTAGTAGTTATATAATTGAAATATTTAGTTAACCTAGGAAGAGAATATTATATTTACAGGGTAGAAGAAACCACGAGTAATGCTTTGGGTGATATTGCAATTTCTATTTCCTAATGGGGTTGTTTTTACCTAATCTTGAAATTCCATTAATTAACCCATTGAAATGTGGAATGAGGTTGGACATCTGGCGTTAAATGCACATGGCATGGAACTATGATGGAGGTGGGCTTTGGGTTATACATCCTATGTGCCCTCATGTTAAATACATGCACGTGAGGTGGTGATGAGCATCTGTGAGCTACAGTGGAGGTGAGGTATGCCACCCACCCCCACACTTATGGTTTTATGCTAATTTGCAATGAGGTGTTAATGACATAGGTTATAGCATACATTATAGATCCCTTGTGGTGTTGGTTGTGGTGATAATTATAGGAGGTTATGTCTCTTTTCTGCTATTGGTTTTATCCATGGTGGTTTGAGTGGGGAACCCATGTATTTCATTTTTTTCTTGCACACTATAGAGCAAGGGAAGATTTTTGAAGTGGTGGTAGTTTTTTCAAATTCACTTCTTGTGGAGTCGAAATTATCAGGTATTTCGTACTCTTGTCTGATGTTGGTTTACGATAGATGGTATTCTAATAAATTTTCAATATGGTTATAAGTATTGTTATTTACTGCTTCAATGGGATCAACTTTGTTTCATAGGATGGATTCCCAATAATTGTATTTTGTTTTTTCCATCCCAGTGTTGGCTATTGGTGGTTGGGGGTTTTATTTTGCAGTCTTCTTCCTTTATCGTGTTGTCTCAAAGGTGTGAGCCACTATTGCTAGATTCTTGGGGTCTTATAAAGGGAAATTGGGTATCACTTCTAATTCAGTCTTTGCAATATGTTCCATGGGGTTGGCATTTTAGTCCTAAGCACATCCATTAGTGGTCGATTACTGCATTGTGCCCCTTATTATGGTCTTTGGGGGATGGCATTCTTATCTTTGTTTTTAACACTTCAGTGGTTCATCCTTTGGTTAATATTGTAAGGTGTGCCTCTTTAGTTGATTATATGCTCAATTTATTAGTGTCAAAGGAGAAAGATGCCTGGCAACATCTGTTAAGTTATCGAGGTGGTTTTCATCATGTCGCTCTTAGATAAAGTCATCGGTTCATAGGCGACTTACACCCTTCTTTCTTCAATGTTGTACCCTTGTAGGTATGTACAGGTATGGTGCTAGTTGTTTGGTTTGATTGTTTTTCATGGCCCTTTGGGTGTGTTTTTGGATAGTATTGCATCTTGAGCACTCATTAAGTTTCCATAATTTTCAATTGGAGCATTTGGAGCTCTCTCGCCTATAGTTTAGGCAGTGCCTTCATTATCGCAGTTGATTTATCGGTTATTTAGATGAGTAGAAATGAATAGTTTTTTGGGAAGTTTGGCATGGCCAACCATGTTGTTCCTGGACTATTTCTCTTAGATTTGGTGCTCTCGATTAGTGATGTTGGTGGTTATAATGTTGTTGTGTTCACTGTTTGTACTGGTTCCCATTGTGTTTATTATAGTGATTCTTGTTCCTTTTATCTATGTAATTAGAGGTGTGGTAGCTACCCTCTTGTAGATTTATCATGTTTTATAGCTTTGATAGTCTTCTGATGATGTTCTCTATATAATTCTGGTTCATGGAATACAATATAATTTTTTATTTACAAAAAAAAAGATATTGAAAATTTTGTAACTCATTGATGGATGGATTTTATATTCACATGAGTTCTTGCCTATCATTTATGTTCAAAGGTTAACATAAGGCATATGCTCTCATACACATCTGACAACAATACTACTAAATGCATTGTATTTTGTTTTACATGTAGAGAAACACGAAGTCGTCGGTTTTGTCTCTTTTCTGCTATTGGTTTTATCCATGGTGGTTTGAGTGGGGAACCCATGTATTTAATTTTGTTCTTGCACTCTATAGAGCAAGGGGAGATTTTTGAAGTGGTGGTAGTTTTGTCAAATTCACTTCTTTTGGAGTCAAAATTATCAGGTATCTCGTACTCTTGTCTGATGTTGGTTACGATAGATGGTATTATAGTCATTTTTAAATATGGTTATAAGTCTTGGTAGTTATTTCTTCAGTGGGATCAAATTCGTTTCATAGGATGGATTCCCAATAATTGCATTTTTTTTTTCATCCCAGTGTTGGCTATTGGTGGTTAGGGTTTCATTTTGCAGTCTTCGTCCCTTATCGTGTTGTCTCAAATGTGTGAGCCACTGTTTCTAGAGTCTTGGGGTCTCATAAAGGCAAATTGGATATCACTTCTAATTCAGTATTTGCAATCTGTTCCTTGGGGTTGGTATTTTAGTCCTAAGAATGTCCATTAATGGTAGATTATTGCATTGTGCCCGTTATTGTGGTCTTTGTGGGATGATATTATTATCTTAGTTTTTAACACTTAAGTGGTCCATCCTTTGGTTAATATTGTAAGGTGTGACTCTTTAGTTGATTATTTGCTCAATTTATTAGTGTCATAGGAGAAAGATCCCTAACAATGTCTGTTAATTCATCGAGGTGGTTTTCGTCATGTCGCTGTTAGATGAAGTCATTGGTTCATAGGCGACTCACACCCTTCTTTCTTCAATGTTGTACCCTTGTAGGTATGTATGGGTATGGTGCTGGTTGTTTGGTTTGATTGTTTGTCATGGCCCTTTGGGTGTGTGTTTTGGATAGTTTCACATCTTGAGCACTCATTAAGTTTGCACAATGTTCAACTGGAGCATCTGGAGATCTCTCACCTACAGTTCACGTGGTGCATTCATTATCATAGTTGATTTATTGGTTATTTAGATGAGTAGATATGAATAGTTTCTTGGGAAGTTTGGCATGGAAAACCATGTGGTTCCTGGACTATTTCTCTTGGCTTTGGTGCTCTCGATCAGTGATGTTGGTGTTTATAATGTTTTTGTGTTCACTGTTTGTATTGGTTCCTATTGTGTTTATCATAGTGATTGTTCTTCCTTTTATCTATGTACTTAGAGGTGTGGTAGCTACCCTCTTGTAGACTGATCATGTTTTATAGCTTTGATAGTCTTTTGATGGTGTTCTCTATATAATTCTGGTTCATGGAATGTAATATAATTTTTTATTTACAAAAAAAAAGATATTGAAATTTTTGTGAATCATTGATGGATGGATTTTAGATTCACATGAGTTATTGCCTATCATTTATATTCAAAGGTTAACATAAGGCATTTAATCTCATACACATCTGATAACAATACTACTAAATGCATTGTATTTTGTTTCACATGTAGAGAAACATGAAGTCAACGGTTCTGTCTCTTTTATGCTATTGGTTTTATCCATGGTGGTTTGAGTGGGGAACCCATGTATTTCATTTTGTTCTTGCACACTAAAGCAAGGGAAGATTTTTGAAGTGGTGGCACTATTGTCAAATTCACTTCTTGTGGAGTTGAAATTATTAGGTATCTCATACTCTTATCTAATGTTGGTTTACGATAGATGGTATTCTAGTCATTTTTCAATATGGTTAGAAGTCTTGCTATTTATTGCTTCAATGGGCTCAACTTCGTTTCATAGGATGGATTCCCAATAATTGTATTTTGTTTTTTCCATCGCTGTGTTGGCTATTGGTGGCTGGGGGTTTTATTTTGCAGTCTTCGTCCTTTATTGTGTTGTCTCAAAGGTGTGAGACACTGTTGCTAGAGTCTTGGGGTCTCATAAAGAGAA
This sequence comes from Pinus taeda, assembly GCA_000404065.3. Taxonomy (NCBI): domain Eukaryota; kingdom Viridiplantae; phylum Streptophyta; class Pinopsida; order Pinales; family Pinaceae; genus Pinus; species Pinus taeda. The sequence goes on along the minus strand of APFE031355236.1, from coordinate 187,385 downwards.
ATTGGGTATCACTTCTAATTCAGTCTTTGTAATCTGTTCCTTGGGGTTGGTATTTTAGTCCTTAGCACGTCCATTAGTGGTCGATTATTGCATTGTGCCCCTTATTCTAGTCTTTGGGGGATGAAATTCTTATCTTAGTTTTTAACACTTCAATGGTTCATCCTTTGGTTAATATTGTAAGGTGTGACTCTTTAGTTGATTATCTACTCAATTTATTAGTGTCATAGGAGAAAGATCCCTGGTAACATTTGTTAATTCATCGAGGTGGTTTTCATCATGTCGCTGTTAGAAGAAGTCATCGGTTCATAGGTGACTCACACCCTTCTTTCTTCAATGTTGTACCCTTGTAGGTATGTATGGGTATGGTGCTGGTTGTTTGGTTTGGTTGTCTGTCATGGCCCTTTGGGTGTGTTTTTGGATAGTTTTTCATCTTGAGCACTCATTAAGTTTGCACAATTTTCAATTGGAGCATCTAGAGCTCTCTCGCCTATAGTTCAGGTGGTGCCTTCAGTATCGTAGTTGATTTATCAATTATTTAGATGAGTAGAACTGAATAGTTTTTTGGGAAGTTTGGAATGGCCAACCATGTGGTTCCCTGGACTATTTCTCTTGGCTTTGGTGCTCTCGATTAGTGATGTTGGTGGTTATAATGTTGTTGTGTTCACTGTTTGTATTGGTTCCTTGTTGTGTTTATCATAATGATTGTTGTTTCCTTTTATCTATGTACTTAGAGGTGTGGTAGCTATCCTCCTGTAGAATGATCATGTTTTATAGATTTGATAGTCTTTTGATGTTCTCTATATAATTCTGGTTCGTGGAATGCAATATAATTTTTTATTTACAAAAAAAAAGATATTGAAATTTTTGTAACTCATTGATGGATTGATTTTAGATTCACATGATTTCTTTCCTATCATTTATATTCAAAGGTTAACAGAAGGCATATTATCTCATACACATCTAACAACAATACTACTAAATGCATTGTATTTTGTTTCACATGTAGAGAAACACGAATATTGTATTCAAATGTCCATCATTCACCACAAAAAGTTCCGTCAAAAACTTCTAATCTTTAGTATGTTTTCAATATGTTTGGAAGATAATATATAATTTTTGATTTAATTCTAAATTCAATAAGTATATGAAGAGATTAGAAGAAAAATATATGTGACTCTTTTTTAAACTATAAAAGTTTTAAGTTGAGATTGTAAAAATTAAGGTTTACTTTTATGGAAAGAGTTATGATATATATATATATATATATATATATATTATATATATATATATGTATATATATATATGTATATATGTATATATGTATATATGTCTATATGTCTATATGTGTATATGTGTATATGTGTATATACATATATATACATATATATACATATATTATACATATATATACATATATATACATATATATATATATATATATATATATATATACATATATATACATTATATATATATATATATATATATATATATATATATATATATATATATATATATATCTATATATATATATACATATACATATATATTAGAAAACTCACAATTGGGCTCATACTCATGTGATACAGGTTCGATTCTGGCTACTACCTTCGGACCTACGACTCTCTTCCTCTCCTAAACCAAGTTACTTAGGGGCATTTGAACCTTGGATCGCTTAGTTTACACAATACTTCATATCACAACGATTGCCAATTGAGCCCCCCTCGAACAATAAACAATTTTTTCTTTGTAAGATTGGAAATACCTTTCTATTAATCATTGTAAAGAAGGTTATAGAATCTATGTCTAGTGGCCTCAACCTTCTCGAAGGAAACCAGGTTTGTTGGCCACCGATCAACATCATAAGCCATCCAAAACATAAACAATTTGAGTATGTCCATCCAATCTTTATAAGCTACTATTTATATCACCCATCTATATTTACTACTGAGAATGTAAATGCTATCCGACCAGATCATAAAAATAAAAAACATTAGAAACTTTCAGAAATATCATGACTTCCTAGTAATCAATCATCATACGATGCTACTAGGGTAGGGTCATTTGCACTTGACCCTGGCATTTCATTTTTTTGTAGAATTTGTAGCTATTTTTCCATGTGGCCAAGACAGACATTTTGATGGTACAATTGGATCCATAATGACTCTATTTCCCATTAAATGTCCTTGAGACTCGACTCAATTTGCTAGGTTTGCTGGGGGCCTTCCAAGTTCTGGGTTTCCAAGATGGCTCTTGCCAGTAAGCTCTTCATTACCCAATATAGTTGGACTGACTGTTTGAGCATAGTCAACCTTCTGCGAGTGTGCTTAGGGTCCATTACCAAAGGTGACTAGTCTTTTTTTGGAATTGGTTATGTTTCCGCCTTGGCATTCAATTTCACCTCCCAGGGATCCAACACTATAAGCATGAAAGATATTTTGCATTTTCTCCTCCCCTATTTTCCCGACTCTTCTACATTGGGGCTTATTGGATGAAGCCAACAAAGGTTTCCCTTTTCTACTATTCTGATTGATGTGACGACAGTGCCCACACTTCCCCACACCAGCCTTTGCATTCACCATGCTGTTGTAGACTAGGTATCCCAATGACTTCAGTACCTACCATGCCCTCATCATAGCGAGAACCAACAGTGTAGGAGCCGAAGGAGTTTGCAATTTAGGCAGACCTAAAAGGGTGGTTCACACAGATGGTTGATTAAAATATTTCAACTAGATTTAGACTTTCCCGTCCATGATCTCTTTCGTGTGGGTGACAATTTTGGTTCTACATTTCCTGTTCTGAGGAATGAAAGCACAAAGAACCCCAACACCCTTGGCCTTTGCCTTTGGGCTTGCATAAGACTTGAATTTCACCATATCATTGAAATGGCTCAGATACATTAAACCACCGAGGCTCTCTAACTGACCCCAAGCCCATCCAAGCCTCAGACACAAAGAATTAAACGAAGCATTTACAAAATTAATAGACCGGACACTAGTTGTTGACCCTGACTCCATATACATGCCCCTTTGGGCCAGAATATTTCCAGAAAATGTCAGACTCTCTAACCAACCCTAGAACCATCTAGGCCTTATACACCTATATTTAAATGATTCATTAATAGAATTTATATATAGAGTACTAGTTACAGGCCCCGACTCCCCATACATGCCCATATGGGCCAGTAGATTTCCTTAAAAGACTGAAATAAACATACCAAATGCTAACAATGACAGACTTAACCCAATCCCAACTAACCCATGTAATAACATCACCAAACCCTGCCATCCAGCTTCACTCGATGTAGCAAGACTACCATTTCAAGAAATAAGAAGGCTTGAGATACATACCAGTAGCCTTGCCTTACTGTCATGCTGTTGATGTTGCCTTGGGTGCTTAGCCTATGTCACAAGTATCCATTCCTATGAGCAACCTTTAACACTGCACAAAATCTCCAGAGGTGAAACCAAAATAACGTTTGCATGCGAAAATATAAACTTATCACTTGTAAAACCAATGTTGCCATGCTCGAGGTTTGATCTGTCACTTGGTTACGGGCTGTCAAGTCCTTTAATGCCTTGAGCATGTGGAGGTGTTGGGTGGGACATGCACTTTCCCTACCCCACAATCGTTCAATCATTACTTCGATCCTCGTGTGGGTATATCCTCCTATCACACCTTGATCGAGGGCCTTGATTGTCACTCATGTCTATTTTTAGAATCTCCAGTAGGGCCACCATCCCTTCATCTTGGGTTTCCCTATCCCTGGAGACGTCCAAATCCTTTCCAGGGTTGTTGCACCTTGAGTTAGCCATAAAATCAGCAGCAACATTACCTAAGCAATGTACATGTACAAGAATGATGTATTCTACGTCTGAGTTAAGGTCTCCTATTTCCTGGATTAACCTCGTTGTTCTCCAAATCTTACTTATATTTTCCCAGTGTGTTCCTTGATGAATATTTTTTATGGTGTCTATCACCAGGGTGGAATCTCCTTCAACGACTAGTTTTTGTATTCATTCCCTTCTTGAGATTAACAGTCCATGTTTAACTGCATTGAATTTTGCTTCGTTGTTACTCACAATGCCACAATCCGATGCAAATAGTAAGACTAACCAACCTTAGTGGTCTCTAAAGATGCCTTTGAATCCTGCCTCTCCAGGTTTACCTTTGGATGCACCATGAAAGTTCATTTTTATGAACTCCTCTAAGGGGCATCGAAATTTCGAGGGTGATTGTATGGGGGGAATTTTTAGTTTCCATGAATAAGGTGCTAGCATATGTGGAGACAAATTGAGAATTGTTAGGATAAAAGCTTCCTGAGGAGGGACTTTCCAATCATCTAGGTACCATTTCTATGCTAGGATGGTTTCTCAGATGTTTTGGTTGATTACCTGCTAGACATCTCTCTCAGTCTGTTTCTAATTTTTGAATACCCTTCGATTCCTTTCTTTCCACACCACCCAAAGGAGAAATCCAATAGAGATGACTAAGGCTCTATTAAGGATAGGGATTTTATATACTTTTTTCCTCCATATTTCAATTGTAGCCTTGATTCTTGAACAATCTTGGTATGAATGGCAAAAAATGTTTTCATGATTCTACCAAAGTTGATTGCTAAAGGGGCATGAATTTAAGTGGTGCTCCATAGTTTCCAGATGTGATACACACATGCTACATGATGAAGGACCTTGAAAACCTCATTTTTGTAATTGGTCCTATGTGAGGGCTCATCCATGACTGAGAAGCCAGAGGAAGAATTCTACCTTTGGCCATAGATTCCCCAACCATAGTCTACCCTAGATGGGTGAAAAATGATAATGTTGGTGTTCTTCTTTCAGTTTATATCCTTCCTGTATTGTAAACATTCCTTTATTTTTATATCGCCATCTAAGGATATCCGTGCCTTCAGAATTTGTTATCCTTCTGGAGTTGGCCTCTTTTTCATATGCTGCCCAATGGGGAAAATCTGGAGCATTGGGCCAATGTTGTTTCCTTTTCCACTCTTGCCAGGTTGATCTGGCATCTGAGTCCCAAAACTTATTTACTATCAGGTTTTTAGATTGGTTAGTGAATTTGAATATCTCAACAAGGTCTTGTCAATTGAACAAATTTTCCCTCTGTTGCCATGCATCCTACGAAAATAGTGATTTCTCTCCACTCTTCTCTCCCAAAAGCTGTGATTAGGTATTAGTTCCTGGTTTTCTGCTGCTAGGTTCCATATCATAGATCCTCTTTGTGTACCTTGTATTATCAGTCTCCCTTTTGTAGATGGTGGCATTATGTATTTCCTTTCCTAGATAATCTTCCACGGCTCATTTTCTCCATGAATCCATCTCCACCATAGATTTTCTCCCATGAACTGATTTAGAATATAGGGATCTCTAAGACCCAGACCCCCTTCCAGTCTGGGTTTGGTTAAACAATTCCAAGATAGGAGGGCCCACTTATTAGATTTTTGTGACCCTTTCCAAAGGAATCTCTTGAAAATATTTTTCATTTCAGTGCAAGTGGTTTTGGGCACAAAAAGTCTTGAGAGTTGATAGATGGGGATTGATTACAACACTACTTTCAGGATAATTACTCTACTCCCCATGTTGAGGGCCTGAAAGGACTAGTTTTGAAGGCAAGATTGTAGATGATCAAGAAGAGCCTTCCAAATTGAAACTATGATGGAGTTGAAGCTAAGGGGAATACCCAAGTATTTTGAGGGTAGGGAGCCAATACGAAAACCAATATTTTGGCCAGAAAGGATTGAGACTGTATAGTGGTGTTAAAGAAAAATATATATAACTTTTCTTTATTAATCTGGGTTCTCAAGGCTTACATGAAGTCTTGAAGAATTATAAAGAGGGATCTTGCCTCTTTGAGAGTGGCTTGGCAGAACATCATGATGTCATCAAAAAATTGTTGATGTGTTAAGGGGAGATCATTTCCCCTACCTTCTAGAACCTTTGCTTTTATATATCTCCCTAGACCTTCTGCTGCCATGATAAACATGAAAGAGGAGATCAGGTTTCCTAGTTTGAGCCCCCAAGAGGCAATGAATGTCTGAGTAGGAGATCTATTGAGGAGGATAGAGAACACCAAAGAGGATATAAGGGAGGATATCCAATGAATCCATTTGGGGTCAAAGCCAAAGGCTTGAAGAATACGTAGAAGGTAAGTCCAACTCAGACGGTCATAGGATTTAGTTAGATCCAGCATAATCATCATGCCTTTTGATCAGAGGATTTTGAGGGAGTGGATGGCTTTTTGAGCTGTAACTATACCGTCTAGGATTTGGTGACCCTTGACAAAGCCGGTCTACTCTGGGGATACAAAAGCTGAGAGAATTGGTTTAAGCTAATCCACCATGATTGTAGAGAGGATTTTATAGATAACATTACCTAAGGATATAGGCATGAAGCCTTGAGGCTCTTAAAAATGTTTAGTTTTAGGGATTAAAGCTATAAAAGTAGAGTTGAGGGTTGGATGCACCTTCCTTGACCTTCTGGATTCTTCTACCACCTCTAGGATGTCTTTGCCCATAATTGACCAGGCTGCCTGGAAGAATTCTGTAGTGAATCCATCTGGACCAGGAGCTTTGTTTTTGGCCAAACCTTTGACCACCTCCTCCACCTCTTCCAGTGTAACAACTCACATGAGTGCTAGTTTCTTATCTTTGTGGACCATTTGGGGTATGTGTCTGGTTATCCGGTCAATAACTTATGATCTGTCCGGGAGAGACTCTAGCATGATATTTTGGAAATGGTTAACCAAAATGTTTTTCATATCTTCATGTTGTACTAGTCTATATCCTCTTGGGTCTAGTAGAGATAATATTCGATTATGCTATCTATGTTGTATCATGGTTTTATGAAAAAAATGGGTGTTTCTTTCCCCTTCCTAGAGCCATTGTACCAACGATTTTTGCTTCCATAAAATATCTTCTTGCTTCCTCCTTTCCTCAATCTTGGTTAAGATCTTTCCCGTTTCCACAACTAAGGAAACCAAGCATACATTCATTCTCATTTGCTATTGTACTTGTTACATGTGGGCCTGAATCTGTTCTTGGTCTTGTTGGATATGATCAAATTCCTATTTGTTCCATTTCTTGATCTTTTGCTTTAACTCTTTCAAGTGAAGCTAGAATGTGTACATGACATTTCTTCCCTGTTCGAAACTCGAATTCCACCAGTCCTTTACTTTATCAAAGGAGGGGTCACACAACCAAAAAGATTCAAACCTAAAAGGTCAGTTTCGATGCCCTTGCTTTAAGTCTACTTCTAGCCAAATAGGCTAGTGGACAGAGCCCAAGCATGGTAGAATCGAGGCTTTGTAGTAAATATATTGACTGATCAGATCTTTAGATGCTAGGAACCAATCCAGCTGAAAGGCCACCTGGTGAGCTCCTCCCTTGTGTTATTATAAGTGTGTATTCCTTTAATGGTTGGAATGTCCACCAGATGAAAATATGCTTGCATGTTCCTAAATAGTTCCATTTCTTGTTCCCCTCTTCTTATACCCATTTTTTCTCTACTAGTGAGGTTACCAGGTTAAAGTCTCCCCCTATCAGCTAGAGCTTTTTAGTGTGTAATTGACTCAGATTCCCTATGTTTTGTAGGAAATTTCCCTTCTCTCCTGGAGTGTGAGGACCATAAAATGCCAAGATTAGAAACCATTCCTTAGTTCCAATGTGACAGAATCACCCTAACAAGGTGCGGGGCATGCCCATCGAGAAGTCCACCATTACCTCTGCAGGGTTCTAGAGTATGACAATACCTCCTGCACTTCCTTTTGCATATATTCCTACTTCTTCATACTTAAGTTGGATTCGTCTAAGTATTTCCTCTATTTTTTCTCCTGATACCTTGGCTTCATAGAGGAGCACTGCGGCTTCTCCTTTTGTAGGCGATCTTGTAAGTATCTCCTTTTACCTCGACTATTGAGGCCTCTCACATTCCAGGATATTACTATCATTGAGAAAATTTGTATAGTTGGTGGAATATGCTGATAACAGTATTACCCTTCCAGATTTAACTAACATCTCGCCCGTCATTTGGATTCTCTTGAAGGTTCTTCCTTCCCCTTTTCTTCCCTCCTTTAATTTGGGTCTGCTGCTTCTGCAAACTTCCTAATTGCATCCCAGGTTGATCCACCGGATCTGACTGTTTTTGGCCTTGGTTAGCCATGTATTTCTGGAACATTTATCTATACAATTTCTTTTGGTATTTTGGTATAAAAATTTCATCTAGGTGCCACTACTCGTTGAGAGGCCTTTTCAGAACTACTTCCTCCATGCTGAACTCATCCTTGGATGCATAAACCTCCATTCGAGTAAGATCAATTGATTGTTCATGTTTCTATTTGTTTGAAAATTCCATTTAGGCTTTCCTCTTTGTCTTGCAGTTTCGTTTGAGATTTCCTCTTTTGTGTTGTTGTTTATTTGGACGACTCTCGGTCTTGGTCTAGGTTCTCTGGTAGTTATGCATCTTTTGAGGCTTCCCCTTCCTCCTGAAACACTTCAAACCTGTTTTGGCTTACCCTTTGATTTTGATGGTTGGAGCCTTGATTCTGCTGCACCTTTGTGTTCTTCTTTTTGTACGAAACCTCCTTAAAACCCTCGTTCTTGTCTTGTGGTGAGGTTTGTTCCTGTGACAACTTCAATTCTTCCAAACCAGATTGGTTCCTTGGGCATTATTTGTATAGATGATCATACTCATGACAACGATGACAACGAAATGGTATGTGCTCATAATCCACAGGTTATTGCCAAACTGTGTATTGGTATTCCAATTCCACTGATTCTAGGAGGGGTTCCGAGATATTCATATAAAAACAAATGTAGGCATAGGAGGTATATATTCCCCTGTGAGAAGACTCTTCTATTTTCACAAATCTGTCGATTGAGTTTCTGATACCTTCCAGGATTTTAGGGTCCCAGAAATCAACTTGTAGGGAAAAAAGGTGAACCCAGACAGGAGCTGACATGAATTTCTCCTTGTCTGGATTTTATCATTCCTCCTAGTATCTCATGAAGAGACCTGAACTATGGTAGAAATAAGGGCCATTTTTGAAAATTCTTTCCTTATCTTGTAGATTTGAGAAAATTACAGTAAAAAAACCTCTAGCTCCTAGTTTTAGTTCTATACGGCCTTTTGGCTACCATTTCTGCTAGATCCATTTGATTAGGTCCTTTTTCGTTGGCCAAATGCCAATAAATTTGCAGATCATAGCATGGTCTAACAATAAAAAAATATTGGAAAATAAAAAAGACTTAGTATTAATTTTAAAATAAAAATTAAAAAAATTAAAAGTCAGAATAAAGAAATATAATTTGTTAAATTTGTAGTACTTTTTCTTTTGGAGAATACAACCCAAATGGAGGGAGAATTAAACCCACTCCCTACCACTCTAGTGATTGTCTTTTGAACTAGATTCGTGTTTCAACTAACTAAAAAGATGCCTAAAAATGAGGTGACACAAAAAATTATGAAAAAAGAAAAATAACATTAAAGTAAAAATAAAAGATACAAATTAAACCAATAATAATTATAATAAAAAAATAAATATATATATATATATATAATATATATATATATATATATATATATAATATATATATAATATATATATATATTTTTAAGTTGAGTTAATGATGAATAATGTTTAGTGGATTTCTATGATTGCCTAAATTTGTAATTGTTTTCTAAATGAAAATTATCAAAAAGTTTTTCAATTTCTAATTTTTCCTTAATTATGTAAAAATAAAAATAAGATTTAAAAGTTAGAATTTTAATTTGATCAAAATAAATGAGATAGTATTATACAAGAGGAATAATAAGGTTCAAAATTTAGGATTTTAGTGTGGCCAAAGTAAATGGGTTGATTAGTTTTATGTGAGTATTCAACAATAACCTAATGATGCAATCATGGAATACATGAGCTATATGTTTTTTGAAAGGGGATTTAAATGATCTACAATTTTGAATTATATATATTCTACCACAAAGCTAGGAAATTTTGAAAATTCCTTGCCCTATATAAAATCATATTTATTTTAAAATGATTTTGTTCGTTTGTTATGAATAAATATTTTTATTTTTATTTTTATTATTTTATTTTATGATATTTAGAAAGTACTAAAAAATTAAATTATTTTATATAAAAAAACTATATTTATTATAAAATTATAAAAATATATTATTATTATTCAATTGACTCATTCATCTTAGCTTTATCTTCCTGATTCCAGAACCTTTATGCAACAATCTCCTCATTCCTCCTTTTTTCAATTGAAAAAATTAAAGGAAGACCAAAATTCACCAATTCTTATGAATGTTTATAAAAAATTAACAACTTATATTACTTAATCCCATTTAGCACCACACACTATTATATTTTTTTGTAAATAAACTATTCTTTTGATTGATTTTGATACAGATCTCTATTACGAACTGGAAACGAGCATGCTAATTTATATTGCCTCAAAATATCAGATTGCAACATATCATCCATCATCGATAAACACAATACAATAAAACACATTTAATACATTCTTGGTATCAGATCCTAGGATTGATCATGGTTTTTTCCTTTTCTTTTGTAGACTTCAATCCATATTTCAGAATTATCAGGAACAATTGTATGATAAACATTGACATCATTTCTTTGAGATAATTTCTGTCGAAGGTTTTGCCACATTTGGCATTTCCTTTTCACTATTCGATTAGTATGAATCATGGGTACATTTTTTCCCACTCGTTGTAGAAGCTGCAAGTATGGTTGAGTCTCTTTCATTTTCATTTAAAGGATGGACCTCCTCCACTGAGGGATGATATGGTGCTTCCCATGGTTGATTTGATTTGGCGATATATGTTTTATGTTCTTGAGAGTTGTCTTTCTTTTGACCTGAAGTATTCTTAGACCCTTTTTCTCCCTTCAAATATTTCCATCCATAACTCATTTTCTTTGAATCTTGGGATAAAAATCCCCTTGAAAAAATGGTCATACATTTTGTAGATGACTGGGCTGTTGATGAGTATTGCAAAAAAAGGTAGAATTTTTGCATCGAGAGGCACTCTACAACCTAGTATAATGGAGATGTGTAGGTGTAAATGTTTGTAAACATAAACATTTAACATTTAACATTTAACATTTATATGTTGGTTCATAAAGTAAGCCTAGTTAAAAAATAAAAACATAAAAAATATTATGTGTCTATCATCAATACAATGATTGTTTTGATCATTAATTTTTTTGAGAAGAATTAGTAAGTCATAGGGGTGAAGAAAAATTAGAGGGGCAAATCAAAATTTAAAATTAAAATGACAATCTAGAAGCTCATGTTAGGTTTCTGAAAGATCTGGGAGTTACATTAGTAGGTGTGGGCATGGAGCATGATGTGACTAAGCTTAGGAATGATCACGGTTTGGAATGCAAAGGTCAACCCGAGTTGGGTTCCTTGGTAGTCAAAAGACATGATCTTAAGCGAGTTAGGCTTAAGGGTTTGACTATGGAGGTTGTAGGAAAAAATTCTTCTAAGGAAATTTTTTGTGTCTGACATTTAGGGAGGGAAATACAAGGTATGCTTGCTTCAATTCCTATGTTTCTTTTGTGATCAATAAGAAACCCTTGGAGCTCAAAAGTTGAGATTGTCTTTTAAGGTCTATCCAGAAAGGGACCAGAGTTGTTACCTATACTTTTTTCTTCCAATTAAGTGGCCATGGGCAAGGAAACACATGACTTAGGTTTGTAATTTCAGGGGCTTTGAGATTTTGATGTATGCTCTTTTCTTATTTGTTTAAGTATAACTCATTGGGATTTAGTAATGTATTGCATCTATGAATCCACCATGGAATAATACGTGAGAACATATTCGTTACAATGCCATTTTCACGGTGAACTGGTTGCTTGATAAATTGGCGAATCATTTAAATTCCCTAGATCAAATGATCTGATAGACTTATTTCAGATTGATTATAAAGTATTTGAATATACATAAAATTTATTTGGAAATATGGAATTTGGTGTTAATCATAGACACATACTTTGAGGGAAAAAAACACCAGTAAGGATTCTAGAGTGTATGTTCACTGGAATGAGAAATATATGTATCTGAATCTATATCCAGTTCTAAAAGGTTAGTATTTGAAAACATATGGTATTTAATGAAATTTCTGGCTGGTAAAGGTGATCTAAAGAAAATTTATGTAATAATCAATTTGTTATTAGTTTTTCATGTGGTCTTAATCCATGATGATGTTATTGGTGGTTAATGAATTTGATGATATATATTTATAGATTAGCTATATATTATATACAACCAACCTAGGTCCATCTTAACTCTGTATCTACAAGCACCGAGAAGTATTAAATCTCTTGATATGCAAACCTATTTTATAGTGAAAAGATATTTGATCCCTCTCGGTGCTTGGTAGATCCAAAGTTAAGATGGATTTAGGCTAGTCATAATCCAATGGTTGCATAAAAACCTTACCCATCCACTTGAGTAGGATTTTATGCGACAACCCTTTACTGAGGTCCACTTCGACACATATGAAAATAAATGTGAGAATTCCTTTTAAAAACATTTCATGTCTATTTTGATGAAGCAATTTATTAAATTTCACATTTATTCTAAGATATTTGGATGTGTCAAATGGATATGAAAGTTAGGGAGCCTTATCCATATTGGAGTTTCCAAAGATGTCATGGCAAGAGGATCAAAGTCAGGAAACCATGGTTGAATTGAGAGGCCATAATGAATCCAAAAACATGGTCCGTAGTAAAACACCTTCTGCCGGTCCTCTAATTTTTTGAAGAATGCCACAAAGAATTGTTTTGAGTATAATAACAACTCTGTGTTGTATGACCAGTTCTAGTGTACCCATTCTTGGAGAGAATAAGTCGGGGGAAAAATCCATTAAAATGACAAATAATCACTTGTCATTCATAATTTTTAGCCATGAAGTTGGTTAAATCATTTTTCACTTCAAGGGGTGGTGTATCCATTGCCTGATCCACAACAAAGGCTGACCTTGATAGATATTTAGGTTTTGAAGATGAATGTACTAGCTTTAGGAATTCCTTAACAGTATTGGGTTGGGAGGAGGAAGGTTATGCCATATTATTTGAGGGATTTCACATCCTGAAGCTGCCTTCCACCATATATGAGCCGAAAAATACCAAAGGATATTCACAACTGATCTTGGATTTTGGATGCGAGTGAAGAGATGCAATTCGAGGCGTTAACCAACATGCAGAAGGAAGCCCCTGAGAATGGTCATACAAAGATCAGAAAAATCAACAATTCAGGGATAAAACCATCATCTAAGGTACATGAAAGATTATGAGAGAATAAGAACTCCTTTGATTGGCGAAATCCTGAAGCCGGATGGATTTCTTCAAACCCTCATGAGAAATCAAAATAATTCCCACTAAAGGTACAAATCTATCACCATAGTTGAAAAGGGCATTGAAGTCAAACCCTCCAAAAACATCATAATATTTAATCAAATGATTAGATTAGGAAATATTGCAACCATCTTGAAGTATTACTTATAATTTTGGGCTTGGGACATTTTCTTTGCCATATAAATGAAAATCTCCAACAACCCCATCGACGAAGCCTGGAGCAAAGGTATCAGTGTGAGATCGAGGCTTGGATGTGGTGAAGGTGGAAACCCCAGATCCAACCTAAGCATAAGCTACCTTCTATTATAATAAGATAAAGGGAGTGAGATCCCCCTATATTCTGAACTACGGTCTCTGACAACATCTTCTCAGAATTTTTGCAATATCCTTCTTCTTGCTATGTTGCGCCGTCATGGTTTTTGTTGAGAGAATTTTCCTTCGAAAAGATGAAATCACCATATCAGTTCTTAGAATTGATGGAAGGGTTTATTTTACTAGACTTATAATCAATTGACCAACCATTGTTACAAACCAGACCATAATCAACACAACATCACATAAAATATGTTATTATTATTATTATCATTATTGTAACCAATTATTTTTTAATTATTCCTGAAATAAAAAATTTGTTGTCTATAATAAAAAGAAAAAATGAATATAGATGTTTCGCTAGTTTAATTAAAAATATTATAAAACATCAATGCTAACTATGTCAATATTAAAACCTAGTCTGAAGGAGTTGTGGTAAAAATATTCACTCTCACTTACAAGTAAAATATTTGGATGTCGGTGTGAAGTGATATAATTTCCTACCAATTTTAAAGAGATAAAGTAATTTAAAAAAAAAAATCTTATATATTTTCTCTAGAGTGTGAGGAAGATATATCATTCTTATAAAAAAAATCAATAGAAGACTTAATAAACTATTTGAATATCTATGACAATTAATTTATTTCAAAAGAAAAAGTTAAAAAAAAAAGTAGAAGGAAAAAGTTGTCGCTGCGTGTGACTGACCTAGGTTTCCACTGCGCAGGAGTTTGGGCCTTCAGCCTCCCTTCATGGCCCCTCCGGACGCTCCACCGGAGGGGATCAATCCTCAACAAGATTTCTCGACCTTGATTAAATCATTGCCCCCACAGCGCCCTCGACCAACAGTTACAAAATTCGTCAAAAAGCTAAATGTTCTTCAAGAAGTCAGCCTGCCTCCAATTATTCCATGCATGGCTGCTCTGTCCTTGGTAGAAAAAGGACTTATAGGTCAATTCACAAGCCTATGGTCTTCTCCAAAAATTGTTCAAAGGTGGGTTGAAAGGAACTGGTTCGACAAAATTCAAGGGAAAATCTCCATCAGATTCTGCAGGAAAGGGTACTTCACCTTTCACTTTGAAACCAAAGAAGATAAGGATTTAATTTTAAGAAACGAGCCTTATTTCATGGACTCAAGGGGCCTGTACCTCAATAAATGGACCCCAAAATTCAATCCAGAGCTGGATGTTCCCAATCCTGTACCGGTCTGGGTCTGACTCCCTCACCTCCCTCTCCATTGCTGGGGAGATGAATCGATTCGCGCCATCGGGAATGCAGTCGATAAATATATTGATTGTAGTGAACCAAAAGAAAATATGCAAGCCTGTGCGCAAACCTATGTTGAAGTGGACCTTGGCAAAGGCCTCCTAGAAGCCATCAAGCTCAAAGTGGATGACTGGAGCCATATTCAACAGCTGGATTACGAGCATATCCCATTTAAGTGTAAGGTATGTCATGGATACAACCACTTTTCCAATAGATGTACTAAGCTTATTGATGTAGAAAATGGTCCACAAGAAGAATAATGGGAAATGGTAAAAAAAAGAAGAAAACGGTCTCTTTAGTAAAAACTCCCCCTGATGCAGGCCCTTCGGCCTCCACTACAGCTCATCCAACCCCTTCCTCTCCTGCACCCTCTAAGCCTCCTCCCCTCTCTTGTCCTCATACCCTCCCCTCATCCAACCCCTTCTCAGTTCTTCCCCCCCTGATCTATAGGAGCCCCCTCTCCCTGAAAGCCAACACCAAGACATTGTCAAATCTTCCTTGCCCCTTATCATCTCCTCACAACCTCTTCTTGATCCTCCGCTCAACAAAATTACTAGGAGCTCCTCCAAAGATCATGGGGGCTCTAGTGAATCCTTAAAGAAACTTGGCCCGGGCAGGAAATCTGCCAAGCAGCATTGAGATGAGAGCGCACAAAAAGACATAGCAATGGGAACACAGGCACCCATAGAAACTTACATTCTAGGGAAACATGACAAAGAAGAAGCCAATAAGGACCAAGGGGGGCAAGCACCTCCCCATACTCCCCATATCCAATGATGAAAATCCTATCTTGGAACATCAGGGGACTTGGGCACCCCTCTAAGGTAGCAGCCCTAAGGGATCTTATCCTCTTTGAGAAACCAGGAATTATTCTGTTGCAAGAAACAAAACAAGGCCACAAGGAAATGAGCAAAGTTATTGAGCAACAGAGACAGTATAAAGGCAACACCAGTGAGGCAAGAGGAGCTTCAGGAGGAGTAGCAACAATTTGGAACCAAAGCATATGGAATTGTATTTCGGAAACAGTAAATCAACATTGGATCAAAACAACCTTGGAAAATAAAGTAGATCAACAAATCATTATCATCTACAATATCTTTGTGCTGAATCACTTCAGAGACAAGGAGAGCTGTTGGCATGATCTAAAATACAATATAGATGTAGAAGAAAACTTTAACATTATTTTGGGAGGTGACTTCAATCTAATTCTCCACGCCAATGAGAAAAGAGGAGGCAGTTTTACACTTGATCCATATAGAATACATTTGGAAAATATCATGCAGGATCATGATCTTATGGATGTTCCTCCAAAAAACTGTAGATACACATGGAATAACCGAAGGATGGGTGCAGGTAACATCATGGAGCGGTTGGACAGAATTCTCATTAATGTATCGCTTCTTCTGCTTTCTTCGTCGGATATGCCAGCATTCTAACATGCTCTACCTCTGACCATTACCTAATAACACTCACGCTGGAAAATCACAACCCCCTTGGGCCCATTCCATTCAGATATAGTTCCCTCTAGAATGATATACCAACAGTTGCAGGAATTGTCTATAGTTCTTGGATCCAGCACGTGGAGGGGTCTCCCATTTTCATTTGGGAGACCAAATTACGAAAAACAAAACAAGCCATAAAAGAATGGTTTAAAACCAGGTATCAAGAACCAGAGAAGGTTAAAAAAGAGATTAATAATAATCTTGATAGTATTCAAAGAGAAATAGAGGAAAACACCTTTCCCAAGAGAACAAACAACAAGAAAATGACCTCTACTTATAGCTGTATTGAGTTAATAGAAAAGAGGAATTAAAATGGAGGCTCAAATCGAGGCAACTTTGGTTGCATGGGGGGGACAAGAACTCAGATTTTTTTCACAAACAAACTACATCCAGAAAAATAAGGAATAATGTAAGCTCCATCCTAGATGCTGAAGGTAATAGACAAAGCACTCAGGAGGCCATTCTAAGAGTTACTACAGATCACTATCGAGATCTCCTAACTGAAACAAAGGAAGAAGAGGATTACATAGATCTATTGTAGCACCTTCCAACAAGGATAAGTAAGGAAATGAATAATAACTTAAATAAGGAGATCAATGAGGAGGAAATCAGGAGATTGATTTGGACTCTTCAACTTGATAAAGCCCCAGGCCCAGATGGCTTTCCCATTTTCTTTTATTGAGAATTCTGGGGAATCATAAAAAAGGACTTGACAAAAATGTTCAATTGGATCCAACGAAAGGGTAAAATAGGGGGATACACCAATGATACTCATCTAGCACTCCCCCAAAGAAAACCGGCCCTCTTCCTTTGCTTGTTAAGCCCATATCTCTTTGTAACTCCTTGTATAAAATCCTGACAAAAGTTATCGCAACTCGCCTAAAGTCTTTGCTTCCTTCTCTCATTTCTTAAAACCAAGGGGGGTTCTTGGCCAACAGACAAATAACTAACTCCATTCTTCTTTTGCAAGAAGCCATTCACTCGAATCAATCCAAAAATGAGAAAGGGTTATTCTCAAGCTTGATCTAGCCAATGCATTTGACAGAGTAAGACACTCCTTCCTCTTGGCTTCTTTGAAGAAGATGGGATTTGATGAAGGCTTTCTCAATCTCATTAGATCTTTCATTTTCAGGCTCTAGATCTCCCCTCTCATAAATGGTAGACTAGGAGAAGCCTTCCAATCCTCCCGAGGCCTAAGACAAGGTTGCCCTCTTTCACCTTATCTCTTTATTTTGATGGCTGAATCCTTTAGCAGGTTATTGGATTTCAATCAAAGGGTTGGCCTAATTACAGGAATAAAATTTGGGAATGGGGTCAAGAATATAAACCATTCACAATTTTTCGATGACACCCTGTTGATTGGAGGGGCATCCATTACAATAGCTAAGCGCTTCAAGTCTCTCCTTGAAAAATACATGAGTTATTCTAGTGGAGTGGTAAATCAACTGAAAATCTGTATATATGGCTGGAACACAGCATCATAGATGCTTCACAATATTGGCAACATTTTTGGAGTCACATGCAAGTATGATTGGACCCATTTCTCTTACTTGGGCATGCCTGTAAGTGTTGGTCCTTTGAGGGCAGAAGTCTGGGACATTGTAATTGACAAAATGAAAACAAAAGTACAGCAGTGGGGCTCCATTTGGCTCAACCCAACTGGTCACCTCATTCTTTTTAAGTCAGGTATATCTTCCCTCCCCCTATATCATTTTTCTCTTCTACAAGCTCTGGCCTCCTTCCACTACAAAATGGAAGTCATCCTCCACCAATTCCTGTGGCAAGGGGGGAAGAACGATAAAAAGAAATTCAACTTGATTAATTGGAAGCAGGTTATCCAGTCCCAAGACTGAGGAGGTCTTGGAATTAGATCTCCCAAATTTCTCAATTTAGCCTTTGGAGGAAAAATTGTTTGGAGACTTATTAATGGACTCCTTGCCTATTGGAAAAAAGTACTAGAAATTAAATATCTAAATTTTCCTGGACAATAGCTTCTTGATCGAGATATCCCCAATAGAGATTCCTCTAAAATTTGGTGATTATGCAAGAGAGAAATTCCTTTAATCACTCAAAATACTTCAAAAATCCCCAAGGGAGCTGCAAGCATCAACATTAGAGCTGATAGAATCATGGGTCAGCAGCCAATAAACAGACAAGGTGGAGTCAACCCTATCCTTTCCTTCTTTGAAAGAATAGGCATACAGTTCCTGGACCAGATCTCCCAGTGGGATCCTCACACCCTTCTTTGGTCTGGTTGGTCCTTCCCAGCCATACCCATTGGCCTTAATGCAAGTCTATTTTCCCTTTAATCCCATCTGCACAATATAACTCCTGTTAAAAAGAATGATCTTGATGGGTTTCGTTGGGATCTATCTGGATCCATTTACACCATCCAAGCTGCTCCCCAATACATTTGCAACATTAGCTATCCCATGCCAATCTGGAATCACTGGAAGGTGGTTTAGAAATCTGAGGCAATTCCAAAAATCAAATTTTTTCTTTGGACCCTTCTCAAAGGGAAAATCCTCACGGCCGAAAATTTGCAAAAGAGGGGAATCAATGGTCCCTCTCGCTGCTCTAACTGCCTAGCTACTGAAGAATCAATGCATCATCTCTTTATTGATTGTCCTTTTGCCATCGATTGTTGAAGAAACTTATCCCATAGAAATTAAATCCCATGGAGCACCCAAAACACCATAGGAGAAATTCTTTACAAATGGAAAAAAACTATCCCTGGCAGCATAGGAAGAATAATACAGTGAAGAGAGTCTGGGATATTCTTCCCTACAATATGCTATGGAACATTTGGTTGGCATGAAATCAAAAGGTTTTTAAGGACAAGGATTCGACTGCTAGAACTCTTTGCGACAAGGCAAGGAGTCTTGCCCTCGAAACCATCTTAGTTAAGAATAAGAGAAGCATAAACATCACTGAGCTCAGCATAGAAGAACGAAGCTTTATTGGATACCTGTTAGACAAAAACACCAACAATCAGATGGGCAGCGCTGCTAGTAACAGAAACAACAATGTTCCCCCTAATTGGAAGATTAGGCTAGAGGAAGAAGAGTTCGTGGTCTAGATTAAAAAAAACAGTAGGCATTATCTTTTCTTTGATGGGGCCTCAAAGTTGAATCCCAGGGTAGCAGGGGCGGGAGGAGTTATATTCAATGCTAATGGGGATAGCATTCTGTGTTATGAGTGGGGTTTTGGACACACTTCCAATAACAGAGCAGATGCCTTGGCCCTTTACCAAGGTCTAATACAACTTAGAAAGCTTGGTATAGACACAGTCATGATATTGGGAGACTCGGTGATTTTCATCAGTGCAATGGTTCAGAACAGGGATCTATCTAATGTTCTTCTTCAACAGATTATCAGACGGTGTCAAATTTTAGGACACTCAATAAAATACTTGCGCTATTATCATATTCTGCGTTCTCTCAACAAAAATGCTGACAATCAAGCCAACAAAGCTTGTGCCAGGCCATTGGGCTGCCTTGTTTGCAATGGAGAGGAAGCTTTTCAATATTTACCATGATGATGATTCTCTCTGTCACCGATCAAATCCTCATCATACCTGATATGATGGTTTGGTCAAAGATCAGTCCTATCCCCCTTGTGACTAAGATCCACATAGGGATCTGGCATCCCCTTGAAATTATTATTTTCTCACCTCTCGCCAGTAGATCGGCCATCCTTCTTCCTCCCAGCCATCCCTCCCCTGCTCCTCTGAATCATCCCCTTGATTTTCTTTGTCTCTTCTTGGTTCTCCCCTCATGCTCTGTGATCTCCCTTCTGATTTCTTTATATGCCCCTAATATTATCCCTTTCCACATCCCTTCAGTTTCTTGCTTCGCATTTTTGCTTTCTCGGTCCACTTACTTGCTTTTGATCTCTTTACGCCCCCTCCTCCTTTGTCTCATGCTATTTATCACTTTCTGGAACTAGATCAGATAGTGACCCTGTCTCCCAGCAGCATATCTTGTGTGTGCATTCAAGTGCAGCATTACAAGCCCTTTTTTTGGTTTGTTCTTCTTTATCAAGTCTCCCACCACTCTCTAAAGTAGTTGGAGCTTATAGAGAACCTGATTTTCAGCAGCATCCCCTACACGCTCTATCAAAAGAAACACTTCAAGCCCGTCCTTTGTTCTCAAGTACAACACCCTCCTATGGTGAGAAGTGAAGATTGCCTTCACTGTGCTGACCTTCAAGTAGAGTTAGAACAGTTAAGAGCCCAACAAAGGATTTTGGACAACAAGATGGATAGTTAGCAGGTGATCATGGAGGCAAATATTGAAACCAAAGCATGCTTATAAAAGAAAAATACAAAGCTGACATACATTTGTTCTTGCACAAGCTTTCATCATTACATGAGCAGTTCAGACAACTCTCCAACAGATGTGCTCATGCTGAGGAATCCATAGAGATACTAAAATACATGATGGAAAAGAAAAACGCCTTGCCAACAAGCTCTTTAAGTGTCAAGCAAGGCGATGAAGAGGATAACTCTGAACATTCAACAACGAGGCAAATCAGCCATATAAACATAGATTGAAGATGTTTTGCAAATGTTGTTTCCTAATGTTTCAGTTTGTAAGGATTTATTTTTGTTTAATTTTTACGTCAAAGCCTAAAAGGCAGGAGCAAGGAGGATTTTGTAACTGTAACTCTTACTCTCCTCGCATCCATGGCAACTCACTATGTATCTTAGGGGAACAACCTTCTCCACTTTTTTTTGAAATATAATATAGCAATCGATGATGTTAAAAAAAAGTAGAATATTTTAATATTAATCATCATAAAGTATTTCAATGTCCAAAACAAAGAAGTGATTATATTTAAAAAAAAATCAATGATTTTCTAATAAGAATAATAAAATGATATATGTAATTCATTTAATTATTAATATAAAATATGTGACATTTAAAAATTATATTGATAATAATAAAAAAATTCTGTGGGTGTATAAATAAAATATTTCATTATGCAAGATTACATAATATTTATTTGTATTTAATTGACGAAATGATCGAGCGACAGAAGCAATGGCAACTTAGGGTTTCGAAAAAATCTGCAACGACAGACCTGCTCTAACTACTGCGCCCCTGCTATTGCTCAATTACAAGCATTGGCACCAACATCAAGTGCTGAATAGAGTACTTGTAATTTAGTACCTCCCAAGGGGGGAATCTGAGCCTCCTCCCACAGAGCCAAGAGAACCTCCGACTCAATAGGAAAACACCGGAACAATAGTTTTGGAACAGATGAATATCTGAACACAGTAGGAAAATCAGATCAATCAGGGCAAACAAAAAAAGACATAGGAAGAAGCGAAAATGAACCAACATACACAGGCGGCTAACGCAAGAATAGATGAGGCTCCTAAAGCAACCTCGACAACATGAAAGCCTGTTGCAATATTAAGACCAAAGATCGAGCTACCCAGTCAAAGAATCAACAGTCAAACCCAATACATGAAGGATCATGCATTAATAGGGAAATTTATTGGCTTTTGGCCCACAGAGAAAGCCTTTTAGGGATGGATTGTAGCTAAATGGAAACCCAAAGGGCATATCACCCTGCAGTTGGGACCAAAAGGTTTCTTCATGACAGTTTTTAGCTGCATCGAAGACATGAATAGAGTTATAGATGGGGGACGTCATTTCTTCAATGCCATTGGTCTTTACTTAAGAGGATGGATCGAGAGATTCAACTCGGACAAAGAGGATCTAAGCTAGGCACCAGTATGGATTTGCCTCTACTCCCTCTGGCTGGAATATTAGGATGAAGACTCCCTGAAAGACATCGGAAATGTTTTGGGGGAGTTCATAAAAACTGCGGAAGAGACAAAGCTCAGAAGCTACACATCCTATGCCTGCATCCGTGTCTACATGCATATGATCAATGTGCTTCTAAATATGGTAAGTTTATATCATGATGATTTTGAATGGGTACAAACAATAGATTATGAACTGTTCCATTTAGATGTAGAAAATGTCATGCCCACAACCATCTCTTTCGCGACTACCTGCTAAATGTAAAGCCCACAACCTCTACCACCTTAGAGAAACCTGATTCTGAAGATTTCACCAAGGTAAATAGTTGTAAAAAGAATAAAAAAAAACCTGCATCTCAACACAAAACTCCTCCAGTCAATCCATCAATGCCCTCCACCAGTAACAGCTTTGACATTCTAGCCCATCCTGCATCAACAAACCCTAAATCCCCCTTTCCCTCCACTGAATCTCTCAAGTTATCCTCTAAGGTCATTTCCACAGGCCAAGGGCATACTCAAAAGCCCTCACATAGCAATGAGTCCAACACTTCCCCTCTCAACAAGACTCCAATATGGAAACCTCATGGCATGGATATTGACATCCTTTAACAAATACCCACTGTTGTAATGGACTTCTCAATGGAAAATGATGGAACCAATCATATGGAGGAAGAACATGAAAGTATAGATCTAGGGGATTTGCAAATTTTTGGCCTAGACCAAGCTTACAAGAAAAAGGAATTTGACAAAATCCCAGAAAGACAGTTGGAAAGTTTGGAAGTCATTCTTTCTAGAGCACATCAACGAAGATCTCTAGGAATCCTACCAGGAAGTCACTGGGATGGAAAAAATATTCCCAAATATACCAAAAAAAGAGGGAGAAAGACAAACCTACAAAGAACCATCCGCATTGGGGAAATGCTGGTGAAATCTGACAGATATTCAAAGCACACAAAGTACTACAGTCCCCTCCCCAATAGTGAACTATGAAGCTCACATCTTGGAATATAAGAGGGCTAAATAGCCCTGGGAAATACATAATGATAAAAAATTTGATACAGCAGGAGAAACCTCCAATTTTATTCATGCAAGAAACAAAATGTAACATTATCACACTAGGCCAAACTATTTCTAAAGCCTGGATAGTTAGTCAAACAATAGCAGTGGATAATCTAGGAGCCTTGGGAGGATTAGAAATAACATGGGATGAATGAGCCATCATGCTCACAAACATCCACGCAAGTCATAATTTCATTCAAGCCACCTTTCATATACTAGGGAAAAATTTACATGGTCACCTCACCAATGTATACTTTCCCTAGGATGCAACAAACAAGTTAGCAATACTGAATACGCTAACATTTCTCAACTCCACCAGAACACATCTACTGTGGATAGCAGGAGGTAACTTTAATATGACCACCAAATTAGAAGAAAAAAGAGGAGGTAGAAAAAAACTGGACAATTACAGTACCCATCTAAAGAATTTCATACAAAGCAACTGGCTTATTGACATGCCATTCAACAATGGAATTCACGCTTGGAACAATAGAAGAATCGAAACCCAAAAAATCACCTCCTGGCTTGACCAATTTATGATTTCAGATAATGCCATACATCTTGGAGGAGATTTATCAGCATCAATCTTACACCTTCACGGATTAGATCACTGGCCCATTTTGCTTCAATGGCAAAGACCTAGGAATATCACTCGAATATCCTTTCGCTTTTAAGCCTTTTGGCTGACGCATCTTGATTTCAGCAATCTGGTCCAATCAGCTTGGAAAAGCTTCAGTCCTCCAACATGATAAAAAAATGTTTCAATTCCAACAAAAACTGAAATATCTCAAAAAGAACATAAAGCAATGGAATCAACTAACCTTTGGCAACATCTTTCACGCTTAGAAAGATTTAGCTCAAGAAATGCCAAGCATCCAGCAGATAATCATTACGGAAGGAAGCACGGAAGCCCTCTTAGAGTAGGAAAAACACCTTCAAAATAATATAGCAGAAAGAGAAAAGTAGGAGGGGATTCTTTGGAGACAAAAATCTAGAGTCAGGCGGCTTAGGGAGGGAGAGCAGAATGCAACATTTTTTCACCACACCACCATATAGAGAAGGATGCACAACAACATTGCTCATATTTAGAATCAACAAGGAGAGCGATTGAAAACCCATGAGGATATTGAACAAGATTTGCTTACTCATTTCAAAAAAGTACATCATGAACCACCAATCGACTGACGACTAGCTATAGAGAAGATTATTCAGAACATCCCAAGAATTATAACATAAGAACACAATCAACTACTCCTTAGTCTGGTCTCTCTACAGGAAGTTGAATTGGAAATGTGACAACTCAAGGAAGGAAAAGCACCTGGCCCTGATGGCTTCACCTCCAACTTCTTCCATAACTTCTGGGATCTCATTAAAGAGGAGGTGTGGCAGGTAGTTGAGGAGTCTCGCACTCTTCATTGGATGCTTCCTACTCTAAATGCAACTTTCATTTCTCTTATACTTAAAGAAGCATAATCTCTCACACCGGACAAATTCAGGCCTATTTCTCTCTATAATGTAATTTACAAATTCATATCTAAAGTCATAGCCTCACACCTGAAGCCTTTGTTACCCATGCTAATCTTGCCAGAACAATTGGGATTTGTGGAAGGAAGGCAAATCATAGATGGCATCATTCTCACCCATGAGATCATACACTCCTTGAAAGATCTCAAAAAATCATGTATGCTCCTAAATATTGACCTTTCAAAAGCCTTTGATAAGTTAAGTTGGACTTTTATCCAAAATATGCTGATAGCTTTTGGATTTTCTCCTCCTTGGATTAGATGGGTCATGAGTATGATAACCTATTCTATGTTCTCCATTCTTGTCAATGGCATACCCACCAACCCCTTTCATCCCTCCAGAGGAATACGTCAAAGGGATCCTCTTTCTCCCTTTATTTTTGTCTTGATGGCAGAAGGGCTAGGAAGAAGTATAAAAAATGCTCTACATTTACAACAACTCGAAGGAATTTCATTCCCCAATACCCCTACTTTCACATATCAACAATTTTGTGGATGATAATATGCTATTTTCTCATCCCTCAGTTCAAGAAGCCCTCAGATTCAAATCCCTTTTGAATGAGTTCTCTTAAGCCTCTGGAGCCAGCATTAATGTCGTCAAATCCCAAATCTTTTTCTTTCATACCCCCCTCATGACTCAATCTTCTATAGCCCGTATTCTTGGATTCACAGTCGCCTCTCTCTCTTCCAAATATCTAGGTGCCCCCATGATTGACTCTACCTTAAATTATTCCTCATGGCAACTGCTCCTAGAAAAATTTGAAACTCGACTTTCCTCATGGACCTTCAGAGCACTCAACATGGCCAGTCGCCTAGTTTTAATCAAAGCCGTCCTACAATCTATGCCTCTATATATTTTCTCTATTTTGGCAGCACCAAAATGGGTGATCAAGAAAATCAAAAATTTGCAATGGAATTTTTTATGGGGTTCTTCAGGACAAAACAGAAAATGGGCACTGGTCAAATGGTCAAATGTTTGCCTTCCAAAATTACCAGGGGGCACTGGACTCAGAGACCCTCAACATAGCAATGTAGTTATGGGCGCAAAATTATGGCGGAAATGGACCTCTACTCCACACACACCCTAGAAAATCCTTTGGACTACCAAATATACAAACAATCGCCCAACAGATGAATTAATTAGACTCACAGAAGTGAAAAAAGGATCTTTAATTTGGAATGTGGCCAGCCAGCACAAAGCTATAATCCAACAACACAGCTTTTGGGAAATAAGAGATGGCAATAATGCACACTTCTGGGGTGATTCTTGGCAACAAATACCAAAACTAAGTGACCTGATTGGACCTTATCAAGCACCGGAATGGGAATCGTATCAGATGGATACAATCAACCAACATTGGAAGCCCACCCTCATTCAGGACTATAGACAATGGAAAAGCTCAGCACATATTATCAAGCAAGGAATGAATCGACACAAAAGGATTTGGATACAGAGCTAAATAATAGGAAAATTCACTTCTTTGATGAAAAGGATAAAATAAGATGGGGCTATAATGCAAGAGGTACCTTTACTACTCAGGAGACATACAAACGCATCATTGGAAACAAACCAGTCAAGGATCCTCTATGGGAAAAAGTCTGGTCACTCAATATTTGGCCCAAGGTTTCCACTTTTCTATGGCTAATATGCAAAAAAAAATTACTCACAGGGGATAATTTAAGGAAAAGGAGTTTCCAGGGACCCTCCATATGTCCCACTGTAAACAACAAGAAGAAACCATTCAGCACCTCATGCACAATTATGACTTGGAAAACATACTTTGGGAAAAAGTTATCTTCAAATGCCAAAAAGAAGGAAGAGATAAAGAAGATATTACCAACACCATACGTAGATGGGAAACCAATCCGTATAAAAGCAAATTTCTTAACTCTTTGGGAAAATCATTCCAGGCCTTCTCATGTGGTCTATATGGAAAGAAAGGAACCGCTGCATTTTCAAAGATCAGTGTACTCTATTAGAAGTTCTATGGAGCAATTTTTGCATAAATCTTTAGGAAACCTTAACACTTCAAACTTGGAATGAAGAGGAATTTCCACCCCTTCCACAGGAATAGAACATATGGACGAATTGGAACCTGCGGATGAATAAGGTAAAGGCCAAACTTACTAGATCCTCTTTTCATCACATTTCCCAAAGCAAATGGACTCCTCCGCCATACAACATGATACAATTAAAATTTGATGGAGCATCCAAAGGAAACCCAGGTAAAGTAGGTTATGGAGGAATATTTCAGGATCATAAGGGAAACCACTCTTAATATTTTTGGTCTCAATTGGATGGGATACAAACAATTTAGCAGAGCTAGAAGGGCTGTGGCAAGGACTAGTTTTATCCCAACAACAAAGATTCTATCCCTTAGTTATTGAAGGTGACTCACAGATTTTAATCAATATGGCCAAACAACTTTTGTAGGGAACACCTACATATAAAGTGGTCAGCAGCTGGTGACTGGCAAAAAGGTTAGAGCTCATAGAACATTGGCTTACCAATAACAAAGCAATCACTTTCAAACACATTAGAAGAGATGGTAACAAAGTAGCGGATCTCTTGGCAAATTTGGGGGTGGATAGTGATCCGACTCTACATACAGGTTCATGTAATATTATTACCAATGTTTCCCATTTATAAGAATACAAGGAACTGGTACAAAGTAATGGGGCACACCCAGATGCGGGTGATTAAAAGGTCATTAATGAAGACGAGACAGGCGAACGACAGGCGGCCGAGCCACATGGCCACCTGCATCCCCTTCCATGCCAATTTATGGCACCAAATTGACAACATGTAGGCACAATTATGCTGGTGCTCTGGTCAAGATGGCTGCAATAGGCTTAAAATCATGGTGAACACGGACCAGAATACTTTCTCCCCCTCCCCGCTTAGATTCTCTTGCCCTCCTCAAGCTGAGGAGCCGAACTTCCGCACAGCCATAGGGCATCGCTGTTGGCTTCTCAACTGTGTGGATTTGGAAATGGATTCCATTTCACCTAAACCACTTAATGTATCCTGAATTCCCTTGCTTCCAGGCTCAACAATAGCAGTAATCCTAGAGTGAATTATTCCTCACCAGGCCCTCATTCTGATTTTACCTTTGTCATCCTAGCCTAAGACTTGAATCGCCATTCTACTAGCCACGCCATGACGCGAACTCACTCTAGGATGTCGAGCAGACACGATAGCAGTTGAGGCCATAACACTCGCCTAGCCTCGCCGTCCATCCCTGAACTGGAGACCCCTTCATCCACCCCTTCTTCTACTCAGTCCAGTGGTCATCTCATTGGCCATTACCTGCATACCCGCAGTGGCAGAGGACAGACACATAATTCTAGGGCTAGAAGAGCAAATGTGACCTTCCAAATGACTAGCCCTCTTGACCCCCCTCACCCCTCTTACCACACTGCCCAGTTATGTTTTCAGAGCATATTGAATCATCCCGCCATTATTGCTACCATCATTGTGGCTTTCAACGAAGAATTGAGTCAGCAGGAGGAGCAAGCTACTTGGACTCAGGGAACTGAACCAAAGGAAGAGAAGACCTGCACCAGAGGGAAGGCCGAGGAGACACGAGATACAGGAGTTGGTGAAACCACGAGAGCTGGTGAAAAGGTGAATATAGCCTTGCTCAAGCACAAAGTTGGATATGGTAGCACCCTGCATGGTGAGGATTTGGCTAGCGGCCAGCATGCAGGCGTTAGATGCTCAAGTGGCACGCAGGAGGTTGTTGGCAGCCAGGGCGGCACATCCGCAGAGGTGGTAGAGGGGAATGACTAAAGTTGTCATATCAAGGAAGAGCCAATGGACTGGGCAGACTACGGTTGTATAATTGTGGAGGAGCCTCCACCAGACGACTAGTGGGCCCTTCTTGACAGATGTGTTATCCAGGTTCCGACTAATTGTTTTCCCAATGCTTTTTCAATCCACTTGTTTCATTTTGATTGAATTACAATCAGGACCCCTATATGGGCTTTATATGTTTTTGTTTATGATCTAGGACCCTTGTGTGGGCATTGATTATGGCTACTTTCAGACTGGTTTCCCCTCGGTGGGAAGTCATGCTTTTTGATTCTTGGTTCCATACTGATATAACTTTGTTCAACATCGCAGAGGCTGGCACCTCGCTGTATTTTTACCTTTTTTATTAATAGATTAGCATTACTTAGAAAAAATAAATATTGATTTGTATTTAAAAATATATTAATAACAAAATAAACATTTTAATTTTGACAATGTCGTTGCTCATGTTAGATAAAAATTTCAATATTAATTATTGTGTATTATATATTTAAAATATATATAATATATCTCTATATATTATATACTACATAAAATAATTGAAAAACTAAAGGCTCGAGGGTTAGCTCAGATAATTAAGCGTTATTAAAGAACATTTTCTATTGAGAGGTCATGGGTTCAATTCTATCGACACTCTCGAGGTTAGGCTCTGTGGTTGAGCTTTCATAGAAAGTGATCCCTTCGGGTGGATCTACTTGGCACAAATATTCCATGGAAATTCTTATGGTTAAAACATTATATATCCCTCTTAAGAAATTCTCTCCCTCTCTCTCTCTCACTCTCTCTCTCTCTCTATATTATATATATATATTCATTTCTTTCTCTTTAATTTATTAATTATTATCAACATGAAAAGTAAAGAAAATAACTGTCGTACTTGTCGATAATATGAAATCTAATTTACTTTTCCCCCTCAAAATTCATAATTGCATTTAAACTGTTAATCCATAATCACATTTTAAACTATTTTTTTTTTTGTGAATAGAAGTGGAGTTTCTATTCATCATTAAGAGGAAAATTACATACATTATTTTTTTGTAGCTCGTTTACTGGACTGAAAACTAGACCAATTGTAGTATATCGATTTTATCATTAGCCTCATGGGGATAATAATACAAATGTTTTTCTTCCTAGACCATTTTTTAAAAAATTTGCAACCAAAAGGGTAGCTTTGGATTTGATGATGACTTTTGAAAAAAATTCTTCCAGCTCATTGGCTCGGCCCTAACATAGTTTAGACACTTAAAAAGACTAGACATAACAAGATTATATAGAACTTTGAACCACCATACCAAAAGCCATAACAAAGGCATATAGATTTAGATTAATTAACAGGGTCGTCACTCGTGGGGGTGGGGGGGGGGGGGGTCTGCATGCCAGGAGGGTCTTGGTTGTTTCCTTGGCTCAATGTTTCTCCTCTTGTGTTGTGCACACACACATGGTGAATAATAGCTAGTTGTTCTTCCCCATTGCTAGAAAGAATGCCCAGGTGATGGACATAGTGCAGGAAGGTGTCAATTTTTTCGCCAGAGAGTCTATTTGATCCTTCTGACAATGTTCAATGTCGACCAGAGTGCGTAGGTGGGTCTCCAAGCTCTCCACTCACTTGTGGAGGATATCCACATTTTTTGCAATGAATTTACCCATAAACATTTTTATGTGCCACACAATATCCACAGTTTTATGATATAGGGTTTCTCGGGTCCGAGTAACACATGTGTTGATAACCCAATCCACCTCTTCTGCGACATAGCCCTCCCTTCAATTTTTTCGCCCTTAACTCCCAAACTTCTTGCTCCTTAACTTCTAGAATGGCCTTTCCTGCTTCCAAGACAAGGTTCACATAGGCCTGTGCAGCCTCCCATGCCACAATCTCCATTCTATTTCTTTTGCGAGGGGTAGTTGATTATTTCCTACCTCGGGGCCTTCCCCTATGATGAACCTTCCTCCCTTGTTCCATATTCTGGCGAATCTTGGTTCCTCTTAGCTTTAGAAAGGTAATATGTGTCTCGATGACTCACTATTTGTTTAGTCAATTTAGTTTCCTAAATTGCTTTGCATAAATTATCAACCGAGGCTCGTAAGCTGATGAAGTGTAGTGCACTATATGTGCTAGTTAACCCTTCTTACTTCATTGTTTTGTATTTTTATATTGTTTTGTTTTGGGGGTTTCCTTGATTCCCAATGATGTACAGTCTGAATTATGAGAAACTGAGTCTAAATCTCCTAAAGGTGAACTAATCAACATCTAAATTAAAGGAAGGAAAAAATAGATCATCTATCCTATCTTGTCATTTATTCCTAAGTCAAAAATTAAAAGGTGAAGTTGTAAGGAAAATTGAAATAATTACAGAGAATGAAAACTGACTAAAGCACTTTTAGTTGTCTAAGCCTCCAATTTTGAAAGATAACTTTCTTGAGATGGCAAACAAGAAACTTACTGTACTTTATGGTTTAGAGAACTAAATCAAATATGCAGAGATTAACTAATTGATTTCAATCCTTATGTGAAGTGAATGTTTAACCATTTAGTTAGGATGGATATCAGCTTGAAATGGTGACCAAAAACATTTATCCACACAATGCATTAGCAATCTGAACTAGGAAATAATTAACAGAGGAAACAAACAATAAGTAAACTAATCAATAATGCATCCTTGTTACTTTTCCACCTTGCCTTTGTTAAAGCAAAACAAGTTTCATTTATGAAATAGATAGGAGAAACAAGATTGCACCATCAAATTCTAACATTATGCTACTGAATAGAATTAAAAGGAAACAAGCTACAGGAAATCAACCTAAACTACAAACACCGCTAAAAGTAAACAATGAAACTAAACTGAACAGTAAACAAAATAACAAAAGAAAAACCTTCTTCAATGCAGGGGCCCTTTGCAACTGACTGAGTTGAGCTGCTTACTAGTTGAAGATTCTCTTGCAAATGATCACTTGGTCAAACACAGATTCATATTATTAACAGGAAAATAAGTTCCAAAATTTTAGAGATATAAGTCTGAGCTTAATACATATAGAAATTCGAACTCCTTCTTAGCTCTGTACAACTGACATTTAAAGAAACATTCCTAATTGTATTTTGAGGGAATTAAGCTATAGGTGGTCTCCACGTATTACAACGGATCTGCGTAAATGGTTGATCAACTATAGGTGACTTTAAGTTAGCAAGTGTTATGTAAAAAGATTAGTTAACTTAGGTTTATTATTAAATATTAGTTAAATTAGATGAAAGGGCACGATCATAAGATCACGCCCTTTCCCCAAAGGGTGTTCCTGGCGGTATATAAGCCAGGCTCCCACAATTGTAATCTCATCATCTGTAAATTTCATCTTTTAATAAATTAGTTATATATATATTGCTGCTGTCCAAGAAATTCCTGCTTCATCTGGTATCAGAGCAGTTCGTTCTCAGTCTAGAGCTGCCCGTCCGTTCGCTGCTCACAGTCCCCCGTCCTCGCTGCGTCCATCCCATACACCACCATCGACCGTGGCCAGCCTGCGGTGTTAGAGTTATATTCGATATTTCGATATAATTTCCAACTGCGATGATATATATATTCGACGTGACTGTTCAAAGTGCCTGCGGTGACATATATAATCAATAATTCCCAGCCTGCG
>APFE031355236.1:109012-151026 GCA_000404065.3 Pinus taeda | reverse complement strand
TTATATATATATTGCTGTTGTCCAAGAAATTCCTGCTTCAGCAAGATGCTTGCATGAAACTGTTATCACTGGTGGTTGGTTCGAGCTAATGCTATAACAAAATTGTCAGATTTATTAATTAGCCATGAAGAGTGGACACAAAGTCCTATTTCTCCCGGGTTTCTTTGTTTGACTCCACCTTTGACTATGGCCTTGAGTTGGCTTTTTTGTCGATCTAGGCTAAGTGACTAGGATAGGATCCATGTTGTGACCATTCCAGAGATGCACATGTGGCCGGTTTCCTCGCTTGACACCTGTAACCTGTTCAACCATGGAAGTAGCTACGGAACACAGGGTTAGCTGCAGAATGGGCCATGTTCCATAGCTAATTTGAAAAAACTTATTTAAAATATAAAAAACATAAAAGTATAACATGTCATTCATTTAATGTCTTACTTAAGACAAAATCTATCATTTATCAGTGATGGGGATCTATCTTTCATGGAAAAACAAGAGAAAGAAGTGAGAAAAGTTATCAAAGGGAGAGTAATTCTGAGGTCCAACATACCCACACTACAAAATCATTACATGTCCCCATGCGATTTTGCCAAAACTGTGAACTCTTCTTTCCTATTGTATTTGCTCATATACCTTTGCTAGTACATCTAACTTTCTTCTCTTTCTCCTCTTTGAAGTGACTCCCATCATGGGTTTCTTCATGAGAAGTTTGTATTTGAGGTTGATGATTGTTTTGTTCAAGTTTCTATTCTTCCTCTTCAACTTCCTATTCTTCTTGCACCATAGCCCTAGGTGCAGTATTGTATTATCATGAATGGATTTATCCAATTTGCTTTGTTCCTTCAGGGTTTCATTTTCTTTCTTGATATGCATGTTCAATATTTCTAACTCATAGATTTCTTGTTTGAGAGAGTCAATCAGAGGTTCTTGTGGATTGATAGGTTGTTCTAGATTGGCTGAGGATCCTGGATCCATTGAGACACTTTTCTTTTCCAGTGATTCTATGTAATCATAAATTTGTTGTTGTACTGGGTCTATACCTGGGGATCCTCTACTGGGGCTGCCTTCAAAATACTGTCTAGGAGAGTTTTGAGGACTATATGTAAATGGAACATTTTCCGGAGATGATATTGGAGTTTCTTCTTCTAGATTTATGAACTCTGTTTCATTTGATGATACCTTCTTCACCATACCTCGAATTCTATAACTCCTTCTAAGTTGTAGGGGATTTATGTTCTCCTCTTTTGTACCCTTTTTCTCCTTTCCTATCTTTTCCTTCCTCTTGATTTGTTTCCTAATCTCTGTCAATTTTTTAGAGATTGGTTGTTCATCATCTTGTTGTAATGGAGATTTAGGTTTGTTCTCAGTAATTCCACCAGCTTTCTTTTTTATCTTCTTCTTCTGCTTGATTTGCTCTCCAATCTCTGTTAATTTTTCAGAGATTGGTTCTTCATCGTTTTTTTGTACTGAGGGCTCAGGGTTGCTTTGAATGGTTAGATTAGTTTTCTTTCTCCTACTCTTTCTAGTACTATATTTTTCAAGAGATTTTGGTGCCCCTTGGAAATGGTTTCTTATCAGAAAGTTTCCCAGGTACCTCCCATTCTTTACAGATGATATTCAAACAGTATTTTAACCAACCCATGATGGTACATGGTTGTCTCCAGGGATTCTATTTTCTTTTGTACATTTGAATCCATCCTTCTTAGACTGTTTAGAAGGAAGAAAGGGAGGTTGATGTTTCCATTTTCTAGAAAGTTCATCAATAAACGTATACGATAAACATACATACATCTGAATCTTCCTGCACAGGTAATAAATTTTTGTAATATCAAAAGCATTCTTCTCCATTTATTTTTGAGTGCTGAAATAGGAATTCCTTTTCTAAACACAGTGACATCCATACCTAGGTTCCTGAGGATTACCTTCCATGATTCACTGTGAAATTATTTGTTTTTGAACCACCTCTCACCAAGTCTTGGCAGTTCTGTAGCCTCTGCTATGTAAGATTCTGTTACTGCAAATTTAATGTCTCCAATCTCTACTTCTGTACCATTCAATGATCTAGAAAAATATTTTGTGATCTCCTTGTGATATACATCAAAATTTTCAATGAATTTGAGCCATCCGGTCTTTTGTAGCTTCTCCTTGATTTGTGGGTACCCTTCCATAAACTTTGTCCCTACGGGCTTTGCCCTGACAATGAGTCCCATGGTTTCTGTTTCGTAGAATTTGCTAACTTTCAGAATTACTCTCGTGGTCTATGAAATGGATTGTCTGTGGGTATGGTAAAAAAGAACTATGGGTTTGCATGGAATAAGTATACAATGAGGGTTTGGAGAGACGTGAATACTTTGGTCATATCGTGGTTGTGACTGTTAGCAGATGGAGTTATTAGAGACCGTTTTAAGTATAGAGTATGGAGACCGTAGCAGAGGTGTGGTATGATGAAATAATTATAGACCATTGGGTATCAAATGTGGAAGATGTGGCAGAGATGTGGTAGTCAAATCAAATGATGACTTGTTAAGGAGACATATGATCATTCATATTATAAATAACTTATGTTTATGACTTGTTGTTTGAAATAAATTTGCATTTTACCTTAGAACTTAACCTTTTGCTTGATAATTCTTTTGGTGTTGATCCGTAGGTACTTTGAGCATGGTTGATCTCCAAAACTTGATTCTTCAATTTCCTTGCATTCATGATTTATTTGTAAGCTGTATAATTGTGCCAGAGCTAATAAGTAATTTGTAGCTGCAGAATCAGATTAGTTGCAGAATGGAACCAGCCGCAGAATGTGAAAAGAAGGAAAAGTGAGATATGGCTTATGGAATATGGATGTAGAAATAAAATGGAAATGAGTTATGATAGTCAGATGGAATGAGCTGTAAGATAAAATGAAAAATAGGGTGAAATGGATTAAAATAATAAAAATAAAATGTAAATGAAAGATGACAGTGAGATGAAGTGGAACTGTAAAAGATAATGAAAATTGAATGAGATGGAATGAGACTATGAAATTGTATATTTTGTACTACAAATAAATGTAGCTTTTTGTCTCTACTTATTACAGAAAGGAAATGGAAAATATAGGATGTCATAAATCTTTGATTTTGTGACCCCTGCCAAGGTTTTCTAGATACAAAGCAAATAGGTTCCGCTGAATTTGGAACTGTTTCTTTTTGAAAACAACCTTAAGACCTGGAATCAAAGGAAAACCCTTGGTTTCATGATTCTCTGAGAGAATCATACAAGTTTCTATAATTTTTGCATCTAAAGGGCATTCTCTTAGAGCATGTTTTTTTTTTTTTTTTTTTTTTTGGACGGAAAACAACTAAAGCATCAGCCTCGGTTTTTGCTTGTTTTGCAACTTAAGGATGTCTATGTGCTCACTAAGACTCCCTAGGATATTTGTTTTGAATTCCTCAAGCATATTACCAATTTTTTCCCTACTCATTGATCCAGTTGTAGACTTATTTACTCTAACAAGAGAAGGATCTTTTGGACCTTTCCTAGTTTTGGATTTCCCTCTTGAGAGATGAACACATAATTCTCCTATATCACTTAATGGGAGTTGAGAGATATCTCCCTTCCCCATCATTTTAAGGATATCTATCCATTCATCTCTAGTGACTTTTAGTAAAAGAGCTTTTGAGGTATCTTCATCTAAATTTTCCATCTGTGCTCTTTTCAAATTATAGTTGAATCTCTTAATCAAATCCTCTAAGTTTTCATCGTCACTTTGCTTCATTTTGAACACTTCATATTTGTGATTGGTAGGCATGCAATAATCCAAATATCTATCCAAAAATACTTTCTTCATGTCATTCCATGTTCTAATGGATTGAGTGACTAACCCCATGAACCACTTCAAAGCCGCTCCTTTCAATGTTGAAGGGAACAACTTAAGTTTTTGAGAGTCTTCTAGATAATAATAGGTTCTACACAAGACTTCAAACTCAAATAAAAATGTTTTAGGATCTTCACCTTTTAACCCATGGAATTTTGGGAGGACAGAAGGTGAGATATTTTTCATTGTGGCATTTGTTTCTTCACCCACTATAGGGAATCCAAAAGAATTATCTATTTCCCTATTTCCTCTACCTCCTCCATTATTTCCTCTACCTGTTCCTCTACCCCCTCCTCTAAACAATGTGAATTCTCCATCTTATCCTTCTTCTGCCATTATAGTTTCTTCAGGTTCAGTATAGGGTTCAACCTGCAAGGTTACTTTCTCCTCCTCTGATTCTTCTATTAATGGGATATGGGAGAGAGGTTGTACTTCTTCTTCCTCACCAGGTATTTCTAATTCTTCAACTAAAATGTGTTCTCCTGTGGAGGTGAAAAAGGCTACTCCTGCTATTGGAGATTCAAGATTTTTCTCCTCTAGGACTGACTTGGTAGATGAAGTAGGAGATTCTTTTGATTGGATTTTTGCCCTTGGAATTTCAGGATTCTATGGCTGGGAGTATGAGTTGGGGATGGAGGTGTATCTTTTCTTGTTATTGGTGGAGTAGGTGGTGTTATAGGAATTGACCTCCCACCTCTAGCTATAAATCTACCCCTAGAGTCTCTTTCTCTATGCATATCATTTTTTTTTAATGTAAGAGATAAAGTTACCTAGTTACACTTCCCCGACAGCGGTGCCAAAATGTTTAGTCAATTTAGTTTCCTAAATTGCTTGCATAAATTATCAACCGAGGCTCATAAGCTGATGAAGTGTAGTTCACTGTATGTGCTAGTTAACCCTTCTTACTTTGTTGTTTTGTATTTTTATATTGTTTTGTTTTGGGGGTTTCCTTGATTCCTAAGGATGTACAGTTTGAATTATGAGAAACTGAGTCTAAATCTCCTAAAGGTGAAATAATCAAAATCTAAATTAAAGGAAGGAAAAACAGAGCATCTATCCTATCTTGTCATTTATTCCTAAGTCAAAAATTAAAAGGTGAAGTTGTAAGGCAAATTGAAATAATTACAGAGAATGAAAACTGACTAAAGCACTTTTAGTTGACTAAGCCTCCAATTTTGAAAGATAACTTTCTTGAGATGGAAAACAAGCAACTTACTGTACTTTATAGTTTAGAGAACTAAATGAAATATGAAGAGAGTAACTAATTGATTTCAATCCTTGTGTGAAGTGAATGTTTAACCGTTTAGTTAGGATGGATATCAGCTTGAAATGGTGACCAAAAACATTTATCCACACCGTGCATTGGCAATTTGAACTAGGAAATAAATAGTAGAGGAAACAAACAGTAAGTAAACTAATCAACAATGCATCCTTGTTACTTTTCGACCTTACCCTGTTAAAACAAAACAAGTTTCATTTATGAAATAGATAGGAGAAACAAGATTGCACCATTGAATTCTAACATTATGCTACTAAATATAATTAAAAGGAAACAAACTATAGGAAATCACACCAAACTACAAACACCGCTAAAAGTAAATAATGAAAGTAAACTGAGTAGTAAACAAAATAACAAAAGAAAAACCTCCTTTAGTGTAGGGGCCCTCTACAACTGACTGAGTTGAGTTGCTAACTAGCTGAAGATACTCTTGCAAATGATCACTTGGTCAATCAGGGCTTCATACTATTAGCGAGAAAATAAGTTCCAAAATTACAGAGATGTAAGTTTGAGCTTAATACATATAGAAATTCAAACTCCTTCTCAGTTCTATACAACTGACATTTAAAGAAACATTCCTAACTGTCTTTTGAGAGAATTAAGCTATAGGTGGTCTCCACGTATTACAATAGATCTGCGTAAATGGTTGATCGACGATAGGTGACTTTAAGTCAACAAGATGGTTGCATGAAACTGTTATCACCAGTGGCTGGTTCGAGTTAATGCTACAACAAAACTATCAGATTTATTAATTATCCACGAAGAGTGGACACAAAGTCCTGTTTCTCCTGGGTTTCTTCATTTGAATCCACCTTTGACTATGGTTTTGAGCTGGCTTTTTTGTCGATATGGGCTAGGTGACTAGGATAGGATCCATGTCATGAACATTCTAGAGATGCCCATGTGTCTAGTTTCCTCACTTGACACTTGTAACCTATTCAACCATGGAAGTAGCTATAGAGCAGATGGTTAGCTGCAAAATGGGTTACGTTCCATAGCTAATTTGCAAAAACTTATTTCAAATAGAAAAAACATAAAAGTATAACATGTCAATCATTTAATGTATTCCTTGAGACAAAATCTATCATTTGTCAGTGATGGGGATCTGTCTTTCATGGAAAAACAAGAGAAAAAAGTGAGAAAAGTTATCAAAGAGGGAGTAATTCTGAGGTCCGACATTGCTCTTTGTGAAGAAGAAACTAGTGGGGGGTAATAAATAACAACATATGCCCAAATCCTAGAGTCCCCACTACTCTGCAACTTGCTTATTTCAGTCATTATTTCCATATCGAGGTGTGATAACTTGTACATATTCATTCGTCTTCACCAATTCCTCCCCCGAGTCTGCTTCAACCGAGGTCTATTCATTATTGCATGATTTGACATGAGAAATAACTGTGAGTGTCTGCTCTTTAGTTTGTAATCACTGTTATTCTTGGGGAGAGGGGTTTTCGTACTCAGGAGTTCACCCTCCTGTTATTACTTAGAGAAAACCCTAGCCATGAAAAAAATTAAGGTAAACTCTAACCAACCTTTTGAACTGAAATCTATCCCTTTCAATTCGAAGGACAAACCCTTCTATAACTCAATCAAAATGACTGGTTATGTATTCATCACATCGACCATATCTAATTGGATTTAAACAAAATTGGTCTGGAAAGAGTAGGAAAAGCCATTGGGCATGGAGTTTGTTTGACAACAAGTTACTGCTTACAGGCTACATGAACAAAATATAGATGCAAGGTAACAACAAATCTCTTAGACAATTTTCTCATTTAGTATGATAGAAGCAACTAGAAATGAATATAAGAAAAATAGAGCAACTAATGAATTCTGTAAAAGATATTCAAGTTGAAAAACATATAACAATTTGGAAATGGTAAATCTGAGCTGATAAACATAGTTCATTTTTAATATCTTGACTTCCAAAATGTAGAATACATGTAGATAAGATTATAAAACATAAAAGATGACAAATAATAAAAGACAGTTAGGAAACCCATCACATAGGAATCTCTTTAAATCTTAGCAAATAATGTCGAACACAATTATTTATATTGATATCAAAATTTATACATTGTACCAAAGGCTCTGCCAAAAATTCCCATCTCTGTTTCATTTTATAGAACTTGTCTTTATAGAAAAGACTAAAAACTAAAACGAGTTTCTAGCCCATTATTAATTACAAATTGCTCAAAATAAAAGAGATAAATCATATCTCTCAAATACATGCACATAAACATATTTCTAATCCTATCTACATCTAAAGATCATGTTGTTGCTGGAGTTATGGCTGGTGATAAGGATCACCAATTCAAATTTGATGAGGTGGCATCCTAGTCAACAACTGTCCATGCGCTTTTTCCTCATGAATTCTTGAAAAATAGGGTCCCGTGATCCCTTCGAAACTCCAAAACCATGATAGTTGTTAGACAATCGAGCGAGGTTTTTTTAATTGGGTCCATTACAGACAAAAATCTCTTTTGATTTTCAAAAATTCATTCCCATTTATTTGGAAAGCATGCCTAAAATTACTGTGCTATATAGGAAAAAACAGAGTTTTAACTGACCATTTTTACAAAAATTCGTTGACACTCTCGTTGTCAACACTTTAACCCTGTTTAATACAAATTTGTGTTGACACTTCCATTGTCAATTATTTTAATTTTTTTTAGACTAAACAATGTGATAACACCTCCTCTGATGCCACATCACAAACCTTCAAACTCCACGTACTATCTTTATGGAGAATTCACTTTCCACTTTGTTGTAATGACCACCCCTTGTGATGGTTATGAGCCAATCGTGCCACCCAATTCCAAATAATCATTAAACACTTCTTGGGGTTTTCCCCCCGCACCGCCCCCCGTGGGAGTACGTACCCTACTTTCTGGTGTCCATCCACATCTGACCACATCCCTTCATATCTAGCTCAGCTATGTTGGCACATTCATCCTGAAGTTGTCACGAATGAACCTCATCCCATTCAAAATCCCCCTAGATTTCCAACTCCTTTGCCCCTTCATGTGCCAACTTCTTTGCAGTTCAACGAATGAGGAAAATCTCCAAGTTTCGAATGTGATATAGGTATCCGTTAATCCTCTGTATGATTTGGCCGAGGCACCAGTGCTTTGTCACCTTACCCTAGTTGGAGCCACACTGCAACCTTTCGGCTGCCCTGATTTCCAAAGTGGTGTCTCCCTCTACAATGCAGTGATGGAAATTGGATTTGATCAATAGGTCTAGCCCTTATTCCAAAGCTAATAACTCTGCTGGATTTTTCATTGTCGTGCCCATATTTAAGTACTAGATTCAAGGGATTTTACTAGTGCTATCCCGTATTGCACCTCCTGCACCAGCTTAGCCCGGGTTTCCCGGCGAAGAGTCATCAAAGTTTAACTTCAGGAAGCCTACTACTGAATGTGTCAAATACTTTTCCAGTCCTTGCACTCTTGGTTCCTTTATCCTATGAATCATAGGTTAGATTCCTTTTAGACTTAGTGTTTCCATGATTCAACTTTCTTGTGCTATAGGGTTATTATTTTCATTTCGTACCCAACATCTTAGGATTGTTTCTTGTATTTAGTGCATGATTTAGGAGATCAATGAGGTGGATAGGGAGGATTTGTTTTGGAATATCTATCAATTTCATTCTTTCTAAGCCACCCAGATCACAAAACTAGGACTCTGACTCTAGGTAGGACTAACCCTTTCATCTTTAAATATTTATCCTCTCAAATTATTTAACATTGCTTGAATACTCTCTCTTTATCTATTTGACTACCAAAAGACCTGAGCCACCTAGTCCCATAACGTAGCTATGTAGTCATAGCTATTTAGGAGATGGTTGATAATTTCCTCTTTATTTTGGTACAGGATGTAGCGTGAAGGTCCTGAGCACCCTCTGCAATAGATATTTTACCAAATTAGAATTTTTTTGTGCATTACCAACCAAATGAACATTTTTATTTTCGACCACTAATGAGATGACCAGATCTTGTTCCAATTTGTCCCTTTAATGGCTCACTGATTCTTTGTGAGGTATTTATGGGCTTCCTTCAAAATAAAATGGCCATCTTCCTATCTTCTCCATCAGATTTGATCCTCATCCTCCAAACAAAGATCCTTCATAGCTGAAGATCTTCATTTAGGCCTTTAGCCATTTAGGTTAATGGTTGTTGTGTGAATTTCTTTAGGATTGTCCACTTTCTCCATATTTTGTTGGTTCCCTTGGGGTCCCAATATCGATGAACTATTATTTTACCTTATTCTTGCAGCAACTCACAAAGTTCCATTTGTTCTAGACCGACTAATTTAAGTTCATGCTGGCATGCATCCTCCCAAAATAATGTTGATTTTCCGTTCTGAATCTCCCAAAAACAATGCTCAAGTATTAAACCCCTGTTATTTCAAGCTAGGTTCCATGTGCTAGATCCTAACACTATATCATTAAGTCTAATTAAAGCTTGTGGGTGCCACTGTGGGGCATATTTAGCCTTCCAAAATGAAGGCTAGGGGAAATTTACCTCCTTAATCCACTGCCACCATAATTTGGATCTGCAAACAACATTAAAATTTTATAGGTCTAGGAGGCCTAATCCCCCCTATGATGTTGGATTACTAATTTTTCCCCAACTCACCAACACCCATTTATTTTTTTCCTCTGCCCTATTCCTCAAGAAATTCTTGTGGATTTCTCTGATTTTATTGAGGATTCCTTTAGGAGCTGGAAGAACTAATAATAGAAACATAGGGATTGCTTGCAAAACCAATTTGGTTAGCACCAATTTGCCTGCCAGGTTCAGAGCCTGGTAGGTCCACTGACTAACCTTGTGTTGTATTTTTGCTACTAGGGTCTCATAGGTGTCTTTCTTACCAACTTTGTCTATTAGAGGGACTCTTAGGTACTTTGACGACAAGGATTTACTTTGGAAGCCTAAAATGCGAGAAATATTTCTTTTTACAACAATACGAGTATTAAAAAAGAAAATCATGGATTTGGAATGATTAACTTCCATACCTAAGGCGGTTACGAAATCCTCAAGGATATGTTGGTAGGTTTTTTCCTCCTTGAATAAGGGGGTTCCATGTATCACTTTATCATCCACAAATTGTTGGTGGGTGGTCGATTTACATTATTTGTAAGGTTTTAATCCTTTGATCTCCCCTGCAAAAATCACTGTTTTGATGGCTTTTTTGAGGCCCACCATGGACAAAAAAAAGGAAAGGGGAAAGAGGGTCTAATTGTCTTAAGAATCTGGTGGGAGAGAAAGGATGTGCACAGGCCCCATTGACTAGTATTTAAAAACTAGTGGAGGTGGCAAGCGATATGAT
Organism: Pinus taeda; assembly: GCA_000404065.3. Classification (NCBI taxonomy): domain Eukaryota; kingdom Viridiplantae; phylum Streptophyta; class Pinopsida; order Pinales; family Pinaceae; genus Pinus; species Pinus taeda. The sequence goes on along the minus strand of APFE031355236.1, from coordinate 140,563 downwards.
CCACTAGACCCAACACTGCCTTAATCTGAAGGCATTTAAGAGGTTCTCTAGATATTCCCAGTTTAACTTATCATACGCCTTAGCAATGTCCAATTGCATAATCATTCCCAACTTTTTCTGAGCCTTGAGGGAGTGAATGATTTCATGGGCTAGGATTATATTGTCTAAGATCCATATTTCTTCAACAAATACAACCTATTCCTCTGAAACTAGGATTGGGAGCATGGGTTTTATCCTATTTGTGATAACTTTAGAGATAATTTTGTAGATGGAATTGCATAGGAAAATAGGTTTGAACCTGTTAGGGGTGTTAACTTATTTCTCTTTTGTGATCAAATTTATGAGAGTGTCATTTAGGGCTTTGAGTATTGTTGTTGATTTGTGGGAATCTTCAACTGCCACATTGATATCATTGCCCACAACTTCCCAACAGGCTTTAAAAAAATCGACAGTGACATAACACCCCCTCCTCCCAGGTCTACCCAAGCAACCGACCAGCCGGGTTAAACATGTAATGAGAGAGGCTACTATAAGGGATTCAACTTCCTTGTTGACCTTAAGAAAATGGAATCAGAAAAACACCTTAAACAAATCCCTCCACATCAACAACAACACCCTCAAAAGACATGTCAAACACTCAGACATCTTGTCCTTGTGTCCCACTAATGATTTAAGCCTTTTAACCCCTGGTCACTCTCATGCTATAGGAAAGACAATGAACAGAAGCCAAAGTCGCTCTCACGGGCCTATGTGCCAATGTTCCTGGACTTGTTTCAGTAGACCTATGCCAACGTACCTGGGATTTGAGCCACTTTTCTAGCCTAGAATCCCGGTCCCTGCCCAAAACTTGTTATAACCTTCAAAATCCATCAAAGGCATGATGAAAATATAAACAAATCAAAAATCAACCATAGGGCCAAGCCTAAGCATCCACAACTGTGACTAACATTTTGTCAAACACTTTGCATCAATGCAACCTACGAATCTAAGATACAAGACAAAGCAGGAATGGCTGGAAGAACTTATGAAACATAAACAAAATGATCACCACCTTCTCCATTGAACTATTATATCATCAATTAGGTCTTACACCCATCCATTTTACAATTACAAGTAAATACATGAAATAACCATGATATGAACCAGTCATATGACTATGCTTATAACCAACATAAAACCATATAAATAGAAAAGATATGAAAACCATTAAATCCACATATAAATGAGTGCAAAAGTAAGAGAACTTAGCTTTTATTAATCATAGGCTAATTCGACTAGGTTCGAGACTTCCATGTACTACACGACCATAGACATGGCTGAACAAAATCTCTCTTTCAGCCAGTCACCCCCATGCCATATTCCAAGCATGAATGTGGGATCTCATAGAATAACTAATCCAAGAATAACCAAGGGAATCCGGAGGTTAAACCACATTCACCCTCACCAAACCGTGATCACACTAAAACCAGTGCTACGATCACAACTGAACCAAACTTGGAATGACATCCAGAATCCATCACTATCCTTGAGGAATTTTTTGTCTCCTTTCCTCTCAGGCTTTACCAAAATCCAATCCCAAATCACTAGGTCCTAAACCGAGAGTAGTCTCTCAGGCTTTACCACAATCAAAACCTAGATCACTAGGCCCTAAATCGAGACTCCTCCCTCAGGCTTTACTGTGTATCCCACCAAAACCGATCAAGGGATTCCTAGGCCTTTGGGAATGAAACTTGAGACCACCTCCGTCCTCGATTATGTAATCCATCCAAAAAACCAAAGCTTAAAATCGAGATAGACATCCAAACATACCATGGAATCCAGAAAAAAGGAAAGGATAAGCTAAAAACCATTGTCATAACTCGACAAAACCATGGCACTGACATCAAGAGAACCATACACCAACATGCAAAGCCATGTATGTTCAAACCAGCTAGGAAATCACACATGAAAAAGGTTGCCTACAAGTATTCCTACTGAAGCTACTTGATCTTGCTTTCCTATCCTTAATCCTCTTTCCTTCCTTTCCCTTTGCTTGGTTTTCCTTCTTTGCTCCAAAGCTAGATTTATCCAAGAAAACTCTAAGTGACCAGGAGTGAGAGAGAGAGAGATAGAGAATAATGAGAGAGCTCCAAACTCGAACTAAAAAAAGGTCACCAACTGATCCTCAGAAGCCTTTTTATGAATGAGTCCTCTAATTTCTTCATTTTCTATTATTTTCCTTCAATTTCCTCCTCACATGCAACCTGTGACCTTTCACCTCACTTTTCTTCTAATTTCCTTTATTTTCATAAATAGATGTGCTAAAAATGCCTTTTTTCCTTTTAATGCCTTTTCCAATTTTCCTTATCCAAAGCACACATCCAATGATTCCTACTAGGATATCTTTGCCCAACATTCAACATGGAATAAGTGTCCCTTAACCATGGTCTTATTTTTCCTTTATTAACTTTTATTATATGAAATTTTCACGAGGGTTGTTACAGAAGCCTTCCCCTTGAGGAACACCATCCTCGATGTTAAACCACACCATAACCTTAGCAAAACCACTAAAATGAAAACATACTACCCATGGAGATTTATAACTCAGCTCGTTTCAATATTTATAATGAAAGACTTTCTTAAAAGAAAAACATCATGACAACACGACAATATAAAAATAACATGCAATCCATATTGCTTATTGTAAATTTATAACTCAGTTCATGGCAATGTTTACATCCATATACATATACATATACATACATATACCAAAACATCAGCAAAACATATGCCAAACATATACCAACATGAAACCAAAAATTCTTTGCCTCAACCAGAAAATAATGAAGGATACAGGGCCCGCATCTGATCCACCATTTCCCATGTAGCTTCTTTAGTACCAAAGTGCTTCCACTTCACTTTAACTTTCTCTATGGCTCTGTTCCTGAGCATAAGATATTTCCACTACAATATGCACTCATGATATGACTGTAACTCTTCTTCTTGCTCCATTTGTAATACAGACCAATCAAGAACATGATCAACATCATTTATATACTTCTTAAGTAATGAAATATGGAAAACATCATGGAATTTCACTGTTGGAGGTAGAAACCAGCTCATTAAAAGATAGAAAAGATAGTTGAACACCTTAGAATTCAGCCTCTTCGAGGGGGAAACCTCCTTTACATTACACAAATGAACAATTATTTGATGATAGAAATGAAAAGACCTCCTTTCTATATATAGGAGTCTAAGGGGTCATAATATAATCAGAGCCGTCATAACAATAATAATGTAAGGGCACAATAATAACAATAGTGGGCTTCCATGGGGCACAATAGTAACAATATGGGCACTACATGGGCACATCAATATAATAAGGGGTTACACTAGTAGTATAGGGGCCTAACATGTTCCTCTCCTTCAAAAAGTGTTGTCCTCAATGCTTGAGTAGTTCTTGATGCTTCTGTATAAAATTCTTGTCCTCCCATGTGGAAATTTCAGTGGGTAAGTTCTTCCACTTGATGAGATACTCTTAAATTGATCGATTTCATAGTTGTCGGGTTCTTATTTCTGTAACTGCTCCAGGTTTCAATATGATTTTTCCTTCCTCTTCAATTTCTAGCAATATTGTTTGAATTGGGAGCTTTTGCAACTTTTGAATAAGTGGCCATACTTCTTCGTCCTTCTTCCATTCATCTATTGCTTCGTTTATCCAATCTGGTTGGATAATAGAAATAGCACAAAACAATGCTGTTGGCTGGATAAATCGATCTTGCGGACAAGACTGATCTCCCTAGTATCAAAATATAGTCTGGAAACATTTAGAAAAATAAATCTATCTTTCTCTAGACATATACGATTTATAAATAAATACTATAAAGGTGTCAAGACCCTACCTTAGATCCAACGCTTGTTCGTAGTAGCCATCCTTCAATTGTTTGAAAGAGTTACCTTTGAGGACCTACAATAAAAAACAAGCAAACATTAAATAGCACCTGCATAACAAATATCATAAATCATGCCTATTATGGTGATCAAGGAATCCATAAAATAAACCATGAACCAACAGCTTATTGAGAAAAATAAACTTATTTGTATTAACTTTGAAGTAGAAGAACCTTACAACCATTTCAGCCTTGATGTTGAACAAGCTCTTCCTGGAATCCAAAACAAGAATTTCCTTTACTTTGACAAGCCTTGCACTCTTCCAAATGAGATCATAGAGGTATGTAATCTCTCATAAAAACTCAACTAAGAAGACTAAGTTCCAACAAAATTTCACCTCAAAAATATTCAGCTTCTAACCTCCCAGGTAACCAGCCCAATACTTCATTTTAAAATGCAGGGAAGGAGGTTATAGGTCCACCTATGAAGGGATAGAATCCTCCTTCAAAGGGATAAGCTCCTCACATCAAGGGGTTAGATACTTAAGGTATGGGATGCATGAACCTTAAGAGAGCGAACTTGCCACCTCAAGATTCCTCCTAGAAGCTTCTATAAATCACTGAAAGTGAGTTTTTAGAATATACTCCTGACTTTTTAACTTTTACAGGGGTCTGCACCCATAACATAGAGACAAAGCGGTCAAGTGTGCAGGAGACATGACTATTAGGTGCGGGACTGCAGGTAATGCAAAGAGAAAGTGTGGAACCAAAGTTTTAGAGACTTTTGAGGGCTTTCTCTTATTTTCAAGGCTTGATATGAGGAACTAAGGCTCAAGACTTGCAAAGGAGGAAAGTATGAGTGGTAATGGACTCACACAGATTGCAGAATGTCAAGGTGACAATTTTTAGTGCAACAGATTGCCCCCTAAAGTGCAAAGTCTATAATAGATGAAGATAGAGTTTGTCATTTATGAAGAGTGAAGTACTTTATCATTTCAAGGATCATCCTGTGGACACCCCAGTCAGAACCTGTAAAAACATTCAATGTAAAATATATATATGTAGATATATAATTGCTGAGATAGGCATTCCCATACTCAAATCAAAACTGACTAGAAAACTGACTAAACTATTCTGATATAGGAATGATTTTGTAATACATCAAGAGTATAGACATATGTAGACACAGTATGGGCGTAATCATCTGTTTATGAATATTCCACTGTATAATGAATAACAAAATTCCTCGCAGCCTGGATGGTAGAAACTAGATCTAGGGTCTTGATTTCTGCTTCCCGAACTAGTACAATTCTATCCATGTAAATGAATGTGTCGAAGTCGAACATGGTAGAAACTAGTTGATTGCTAGTCAATGATGTGAACTGTTAACAAGTGTGAGAGAAACCACCACTAATGTCAAATGGCTCTCAAAGTACTCAGTATAATCTATGAAATGCGAATAAATGAGTTGAAGTCAAACATGTCATAGAAACCTTTAATCGAATGTCAATGATGCAACTTATCATCGAAGGCGAGAAATCTGTCGTTAAGGCATGCAGATTTCAAGGTACTGACAATTTCTAGATCAACTTCCTAGATAATGAGCTAATGTCGATAGAAAGCGATCTGTCATAGGCAAGCCCACAACACGAAATCATAGATCAAGTTTTGAAGAAATATATTGGCAAGGACTAACTCAGGGATAGTCAAAATGGATGATAGATATTTTGCAGATGAATGGTTTGTTTGAACTGATCTCTTAAACACATAACGATACTATAGATGGCTTGGTGACAATTGACCCAAAGCTAATACCTAGAAATTGACTGAAGACTTTCGATGTGGTTTGATTAACTGTTAGGCAAAGGATTTCCTAACTCAGGTGAACGAAAAGTGTCATGTTCAAGAGTGGTTAACGGATTTTCCAAAAAACAAAGTGTAACAAACAGGTTCATTTTTCTCTCTTTTCCCCCACCATTTTTGGCAAGTACCTCTTTATTTTTGACAAACTTGAGGAGGATAACATTTGCTTGTTTATAAGCTTATCCTTTAGATGAGTCCAACTTAGTTTAAAATTCAAACCCTAAGAAGGAGTGGTTCGTTCCTGTTTAAATTTGAACATGTCCTTTACTGTTAAATTTTAACGAGTCTAATATAGGAAAAATTGGTGTTTTTCAATTTTAGGGAGTTAGATGAAAAACTTAAGAAAACTCCATGGGGGCCTTTTTCGTAAATTTGTGTCCTTTGAGCCCGAAAAATTATAAAATAATACTCGAGAGAACCACTTGACCATTACGATCAAGGAGTACTTTTCCTAATTAGTGGCCCCGATCCGAAAAAGTAAAAAAGTGATTGAAGACACGTCGTTTTATAACCAGTATCGAACTTGAAATGACAAAAATCCGGTGATATTTTCATGTTTATACGGTCAGAAAAGAGCTATAAGTGGACTACCTTTTTAATTCTGTTTAACGAGTTAAAAAGGGAAAAACTCGGCAATCTTTTCATATTTTACAAGTCAGAAAAGAGCTTAAATAAGACTCTAATGTTTTTCTTTTTTGTAAATGTTGGAAGAGTTCGAAAAAGTGATAAAAGTATGCTCTTTGTTGAAAAATGATCAATTTTCCCAAAACATCCAATATTCTGCACAAAAAATCAAAACATTACTCATACCTATTTAAGATAAATAAAAATGTTTTCAAAAATTTACCTTTTTAAAGTGAAAAATAAATAAATTAAAACTTCATTTATTCGAAAAAACTTATAAAAAGGGCTTTTCTAACTTCATTTTTACCATTTGATTTCAGAGTTAGAAGTGAGAGCTTTTGGGTAAGAAAGTTCCTGTGAAGATTATGGAAAATCCATCCATTGGAATCAAAAACCGCCAGCTCCAGGTAATCCACATCCTCCTTATCTTGCATTTCATCCGTTTACATTTCATTTTTAGGCTTTAAATTTGATTTTTGGAGGAGAAATTGGTTTAGAAAATTGCTCGCGGGGGTCCATAGGCGCATCATGCGGCCCCTACGGACCCCGACCTTTTTCTACAAAGAAAAAAGTCGTGGGTCCGCATCTATTGCTTACAACGTGTGCGGACCTATGTACTGTTTCTAAGCAGTGGGTGCGGACCCCGCGAAATGGATTTTTAAAACTTAAATTTCTCCATTTTTTGCCCAAAATTTTTCGAACTAAATTGTTCAAATATGTATTTTTTGCATTATAGGACACTCAAAATGCTTATTTGGCAAGAATTCGATCATAAGGATGTGGATGTTGCAACAATAAATCATCCACCCACATTGTAGGCATTGAGAGCATGCAGACTGTTTAAGTTCTGGGCCATACCGAGCATGAGGGCCCAAGTAGACCTCTTGCAATGGCTGGTAGACAGAAGGAACATACAGGACCAGATTTTCGTGATTGGTGGCCACTGGCTCGAAATTGAGCTAGAGGACATATATTTTTCGACTGGTTTGCCCAAGAGAGGCAAACAATTATCTCTTTTCAGGACTAGGCCAAGTGGCCAGTCTGTTGCTAGTCTTCGATTAGAGTTTTGCAATGATCAAATAAAGGAAAAACGAATTGATATTAAAACTATCGACCGTCCTGAACTTAAGGTTATTGCATTCACTGTTACCAGGCTATGTGGAAGTGCAACATTGTATGTGGCTACTGGATCCCAGATGCAGATGGCTATAGACTGTTATCGAGGCACCATATTCAACTGGTGCAAGGCTGTGTTGGAAAATGTTAAAGGTCAAAGAGCAAAGAATGGACAGTTGAAAAACTTTGGATACGGTTTTATTCTTGTCAGCTTTGCTTTAGAGAGGATCCCCATGTTAGCCTCGCAGCATATTCCTATTGATGCTGGTCTTCCTCGAGAGCCTAGGATAACACGTTGGATTGCTTTGATGGCTCGTCACCCTGATGAGGGCTCAGAGGTTGTTCGATTTCCGCCTGAGTATTTTTGTTGGTTGAACAACCAACTTTTTGTGATTCAAGATTTTCCATATGCTGGGATGGATTATCGCGGTGACCCAGACATGACTCTTCCACCAGGAGAGCAATGGGATGATTCACGTAAAAATCATTTTCAAGACTTTCTAAGTTTTAATTAATTTTTTTTTTTAATCGTCCAAAACTAACAATCAAAAGTTTTAAATGCAGATGTGGGTCCACAACGACCAGCTATACTCTAGCCTTATGAGAGGAGACACCCAGCTGCAGCAGCACCAGCCCCACAGGACCAATCAACAGAGATCCTAACCGACTTGGAGCATCATCTAGAGTGCTTGACAATAGATATTCCAAAGATGGGCATAGATGATATTCCACTTAGGTTACAAAGATATGTGATTGGTACCCGAAGACCTTTTAGGAGGTTCCTATGTAGGGTGGCTCGAGCAGTGGTTTCTTATCGTGATCATCACTAGGGATAGGATGATCAATTTGGTAGACTCACATGACATTTTTGTTCTTTTTGTATTATAATTTTTGCAGATCATAAGGTTTTTTTCAACCTATGATCGAAGACGATGTATATTTTGACACACTTCTTCTATGCTATGATATATCATTATTACTGGCTATCTCGTGTAACATGTTATTGAATGTTTTTAAATTTACTGTTTTGATTATTGCAAACATCTATTTATCATACGAGAAGCAACTACATCTGCTAATGTATTTAAATGTCTTGGAATATGCTGATATTCAATGTAATCAAATTCACATTCCAAGAGACGAACTCTTGAAAATAACCTTAATAACACTAGATTTCTAATGGCATAAACCTTGTTAAGCTATAATACAACAAGTTCAGAATCCAACATAACAATCAAACTCCAAATCCCAAATGAGATGATTTCAGATAATAACTCAATCATTGCACTATACTCTGCAATGTTATTCATTGTTTGACCGAGGCTTACCCCATGCATAGATACTAACTCATCAGAGGGTGAATAGATAACCCAAGCTATTTAAGAAATGTTCCGTGTATTACGACAAGCACCATTAGCAAAACCAATGTATGTTTGAAGAGACGTCAACATCTGGAATATTAAGAGTAAAATCAAGATAAGTAGGAATAATAATAAGAGCACTCTCTAAACTAGGTACACTTTTCTAATCTAAAATACACCAGCTATAAAGAAACTAATCTAACAAAAAAATCTCCACCCATAATTTAAGCATAATATCTCTTCAGATAAAGTCCATTTCAGGGTTTACCCAAAGAGACACCGTCAAAATCTATCAATTCATAAGCTCCTTTTGCCAGCCTTCGCTTAACAATATAAGGACCATGCCACATAGGTACAAATTTTCTAGCCCCTAGCTTATCATTTGTTTGATCATATAGTAAAACTAGGCCTCCTTCTGAAAAATTACGAGGTGTAACATTTTGGTCATACTGAGCTTTTATTTGTTTCGCATGAGTCTCGTTTTCTATTACAGCAGTGCGTCGATTCTCATCTAGCTAAGCTAAGTACAAAAAACATTTCTTCTCTTCAGAAGTAGCTGGGAGTAATTCTATGGCTAATTGTAATGACGGAATTTCGCATTCAATAGGTAGCACTACTTCCAAACCATAGACCAATTGAAAAGGAGTGAAACCCGTTGATGTTTTTACTGAGGTCCGATATGCCCAAAGTGTTGAAAATATCATGGTATGCTAATTCAAATTATGAATACTAATGATTCGTTGGATCATAGTGACTAAAATTTTATTGATAGCTTCAACCAGACCATTAGCCTGCAGGTAATATGGAGTAGAACTATCGTGGCGTAGGCCAAGTTGATCTGTCAGTTTAGTCATCATGATATTTCGAAAGTGACTTCCATGATCAATAATAATAGCTTGAGGAACACCAAATCTAGCAGTTATATGATTGAATACGAAAGTTGTAGCAGTTTTTCCATTTGCTGAAAATGTAGGCATCGCCTCGGCCCACTTAGTAAAATAATCTACCACTAGGATAATATATGCATGCCCCTCGGTTAAGTGGGGGTTACATGTAATAAATTCAATATCCCACTTTGCGAAAGGATCGACAACAATTATAGGGTGGAGAGGAGCGGGTGGAGCACGCATCTTATGATAAAAAATTTGACAATTGTGGCATTTCCAGATTGCATAGATACAATCTTTGAATAAGGATGGCTATAAATAACCAGCGCACAATATCTTTTGGGTTGTGGCATACCCAAACATATGACCGCCACATGCTCCAGAGTGACAGTCATTCAAAACCTTTTCAGCTTCTTCATGAGTTAGACAATGTCAAAAAACAGAATCCGCCACTCGACAATAAAGTGTATCACCAATAATACTGTATTGTTGGGATTGGAAACATATTTTCCGTCACTGAGATCGTGAGATTTTAGGCCAAAAATATTGGGTTTGGAGATAAACAATAACATCTCCATATTAAGGGTCAAGAGTACTGATAAGAAACAAGGATTCATCCGCAATGGGCTGCTCCGCCACAGTTTCAGTATCAGTATGTGGGAAATCACACATCAGTTCAGCAAAAACCAAAGATTTCTTTGCCTTGGATTTTTCAAATTCCAAGTCAAATTCCTGCAGGATAACTATCCATTTGGAATATTTGCCCCCTAGCAATTGTTTTTTCAAGATATACATCATAGGGTTACAGTCAGAAATTACCATGGTTTTGCATAATAAGATATAGTGACGAAATCTTTGGACAACTTGGACAGCTGCCAAGGCCAATTTCTCCACATGTGAATATTTAAGCTCAATTGGATGTAGAGTGCGACTAAGTTAGTAAATCACATGTTCATTGTTGAATTCATCTTCCTGAACTAAACCCATGCCAATGGTGGAATGAGAAGCGGTGAGATACAAAAAGTAATCCTAGTTGTAATTGGGAGGACGCAATAATGGTGCATGGGTTAACACGTGTTTAAGTGCATCAAAATATTTGTCAGCGATCTCATCCCAAAAGAATGGAGTATTCTATTTCAACAACCTAGTAAAACCTTTCGTTATCTCGCCGTAGTTAGGAATGAAACAATGTAAAAGTTTTCTTTCCCTTGCAAACTTTGGAGTTGGCGAAGAGTCGAAGGAGGAGGTAATTTGATGATAGCTTCAACCTTCGAGGGATCGACAAAAATGCCGACTTTTGAAACGACAAGTCCCAGTAAGTGACCCGTTTTTACGCAAAATACACATTTGTGTTGATTCAACCTAATTCGATAATGCCTAAATCTCATAAAGATAGCTCGTAAATGAGCGAGATGATCAGCTCTACGTAATGAATGGGCAGGTAAATCATCGAGATAAGGCTGCCTAATGTGCTTGATGTCATGAAATGCATAAGTCATAGCCCTTTGAAAAGTTTCTCTAGTGTTCTTCAATCCAAAGGGTAATTTGCAATAAGCAAATGTCCCCCATGGACAAATGAAAGTTGTCTTAGGTTGATCAACAGGGAATATGTTGACTTGATTGTAATCAGAAAAACCATCCATAAAGGAAAACATTTCACTGCCGACACAATCATCAATAATTTGATCAATATAGGAGGTTAGATAATTGTATTTAGGATAATCTCGATTAATATCCCTATAGTAGATACATATTCTTATCGTTGTTTTTTATTAACAGGAACAATATTTGATACCCAATCTGTTAAAGAAATTGGATAAATGAAACCTGCATGATGTTGGGCCGTGAATACGACCACCTTTTTAACACTTATTTCATCCATTTTCATTTTTCTTTATCATGTTATTAATCATGGTTTATCATATAATTCTATTTTTTAATGATTTATGCTCTTATGAATGAATATTATTTATTCTCCTTTATTTCTAATAAATTGATGATTATGCATGATTTTATCAATGATAGTTTCAATAAATTGGTTGTAACATTATTCACCATTTTTAACCTCCAAGATAATTTCTAGATTGAAGATTTGACCATTAAATGTGCCAACTCATAAATTCGTTGGATTAAGAAGTGACAGTTTTGCGGTTGAGATTATGAGTAAATGAAGAAGAATTTGGAAAATCTTGAACATGGGTTTTGTCCAGAGCGGACCCAATTAACTTTAATAGAGAATGGTTTGCCCAAATCCAGCTTGTATTGAGAGAAACGTAGGGTTCTTTGAGCACAATTTTCTCAGATTTGTTGTTGCGGCCGTCCACCAAATCTCAGCTGCAAAGACCAAATTCACCTTGCTCTTATTAAAAGTTGAATGGGAATATATTTTCTTGTTGATCAATTGGTTAGAATCAATCCAATTTTGTAATAGAAATCATGTTGTAATTATCTTTTTTGTGACTTCTCTCTGATCTCTCTCTATTTAAATGAGAAGAGAGATCAGAGAAGGGGATGATTAATTTGGAGATGGAAAAATGAAGATGGAGAATTAAGGATTCAGAATTAGAGATTCAAGAATGATGATGGATTATTCATGATATGATAGGAGGAAGAAGGGATTGTTGCATGTTGTAATTCTCAAGCTTTTGTTGTTGTAATGATTTCACAATTTGATGATTAATATATGATTTGGGAGTTGCTATTCATTCCTCTCATCTGAAGTAGCCCAGCAACGTCTGTTGGGGGCTAAGGGCCCAGCCACTAGTGGATTACGCTGTTGCTATATTATATCTTTACGCTTCATGTGTGGTTTGATCTCTTTCTTTTACTCTGTTCAGTAATCTGATGCACTTTACTGTTTTACATATCAGCGCTGTTATATATACTTGATTGGGTACTATCGTTATCTGCAACAGGAATGCTATGTTATCATTTTAACTTTGTATTGCATTGCTATTCCTTTTGATAATTGATATAACATTGATATTCCTTACAGATTGTCATTCGATTACAGATTAACTGCGCTGTATGTTCCTAAATCGGTACAACTGTATGATGTATTCTTAAATTGTGACTATTGTTTATTCGAGATTGCTGTTCCGTTACAGTTGCTAGCTGTGATTCATGCGTATTGTATCAAAGCTCAGATTACTGTCCCTTTTAATGATAAGTGTGTTGTGTGCTTGGCTTGGGTTACTGTACATTCAGATCTAATCCGTTGTTCTATACTTTATCTTTGATAATCTGCTATTCCATTTCTATTTGCTATTCAATTCAAAGGTTGTTAATCAATTCTTGTTGATTATAATTATTGTTGCATTCATTTATGTAGGATAGATTTTTGTTGTTCAATCCTATTTATAAAAGTAGATGATGTTCCATTTCTTAATTGTTGTTCTATTTTATGTTATTTGCGTTATTGATTGCTTTGGTGTGCAACAGGGCTGTCAACTGTAGAGAACATTGGTTATTGCTTCCTTGTTCTCAGATTGATTGTCTTGTCCTAGTTTGATTTCAATTATATCAATCTCTAGAGGAATGAGTTATTGCTACTGTATCCTCAATTGATGATTGCTGAGTGAATAGTTGGATTTCCGAGCATTTGAGTTTATGTTTTTGTAGTTAGATTTCTTTCCAAGCATTCATTTATTTTTTTATTTTAAGCACTATACTGCAAAACATTACTCTTGAGTAAATAGCCACCTCAGACTGAGTACACTCTTGAAATAAAAAGTCGTCCCTGGGTTGAAAATTAATGTGAAGGTAATTAGGAGTTTAAAGACACTTTTTTATCGCTCCACATTTTGGCGCCATTGCCAGGGAGAGTGTAGCCATTTTTAAAAGAGTAGTGTGCATCCGATGAGTGCCTGTTAGGAAAGAATTGGGTATTAAAAACGAAAGGTAAGAACCTATGTACGGAGCATGTAAAAGCCCTGCTCCCCCGCCCGCTTTCAAACAGAACTGTTAAAGAACCTATAATAGAAATAGATGTTTGAATTTTTGCGTGAATGACTAGGAAAAAAAACAGAAATTTTGAAAAACAAATCTCATGATTTCACTCAAGTGGTGATGTAAGCACCACCCATTTCACTAACTAATTGACAGGAACATTTGAAGAAGGAGCCTTGAATAAACACATGAAGAACATCTTCTATTTTGGTAAGAAATGACTCATATTTCTACTTTTGAATTTCCTATCAAAGATCTAGGAGGAGTGACACAAATGCACATAATTCCCCCATCTTCTCTACCAAATTTTCATGGCTTGACAAATGAAGATCCATATACATTTTTGTTTGAGTTTGAAATACTTTGTAGAGGATATGTTTATTACACTAATGATCAAAGGTTGAAAGTGTTTCCTCTTAATCTAAAAAGAGCATCTCTCCGATGGTTCATGAGCCTAGGTGGGAATCGCATCCAAACATGGGAGGACATGAAGAACATATTCTTGAAAAAATACCAAGACTATTGCAAGGTCGATGAAGATATTTTCGATATGATACAAGGGGAATATGAAAGCTTGGAGGACTATGTAGATCGATTTCAATACAACCTTCAAAAATCAAAACATAAGAATTTGGAAAAGAGATCTTAAAAACACTCATTTTTAAAGGAATCAAAGACGAATTTTTATAACTCTTAAATCTGATAGGAAAAGGTAATGTTTTTCAGTTATCATATGATGATGTTTTTAAGTTGTGCATAAGGTATTCAAGAGGAATCTCCAAGGCTGGTAAGAATCCTAGAGATGTTTTTTCTTTGTTTTCCAAATCTGCTACAAGAATAGGAGATGTAAGAGCTGAAATCAATGATTTATTTGAAAATTTTAAATTTGGTTTTATTAGCTCTCTAAATTCAAAATTGGATGTTTTGCAGGTTCATAAAAATAAAAAAATTGATGAAGTGTTTTGCCCTCATGATCAAAAGGAGCATACCATAGATGGTTGTTCTTCCTTATCTAATTTGGAAGTGGCATATCAAAGAGATGGGGAAGCTGCAACAAGGTCAATAGGTATGGTTCAAAACACTTCCTATTCATTCTCTTACTTGCATAATCCATTATGGAATATTGATGTTTTAGGGCAGCCATGTCCATCTCAATATAACCCCCACAAATCTCAAGTTTGGCATGGTTCATCTCATGATTGCATAAATACTCTCCCTCATCTTGTAGCACAAGAACATTCTTCATATTCTTCACCAACTCTTCCACAACATCTTGCTTGCTCATCAAAACCATCCACTCAACCCAACCAACCACATCATCACAATGCTCCATTCCTTACATATTTTCCTGCTCAACTAATTCCACACCCTCACCACAATAAACCAGTACAACATGCTTACAATGTTGAACTGCCAAATTTACCCACCCTTATCACCCATTCTATCTCACATGCGCCATTAGAGAAAACTTACAATGAGATTCAGAATGTTTCAAATTCAAAAATTGTAGAAGCTATGGAAGAAAATGAGGTTTCTTATAGTATGTATCAACAAGCTATTTTTAAAACTCAAGAACTTCATGATCTGATGGATATGAGAAATCAAGAAAGTAATGGATACATTGAAGATTGGTTTCACTCCATCATTTTTTTGCAACATCACTCTATGCTTCAACAATTTTTGATACCATTTTTCAAGGGAAGTTGGCTTTTCATACCCTAATTTTCATTAATATGCATTTTTCAAATTTGGGTATGTGTATACGTGAAGCCTTATTTCAAAAATGGTTCCACTGGAAGTACTCATATACGTAGTCATATTAATTTTTCAAATAAAAATAGGTTAGTGCAGAAAATAAAATAAATAAGGGAATAAATAAATGCATTTTTTTTTTTTATTATTATGTAAAACTAATTGTTTTTTGTTGCAACATGATATGCAAATCAACATTGGTGATAATTTTTTAATTCATTTGTGTATGTATATGACTTATAATGGAAATAATAGTTCTGCAAACACTCATATTCACTTTTATCACCAATTTGAAAAAATGCTTCAATATCATATTTTTTTGGCTTGTGGGCTTGATGGAATTTCTGCAAAAACAGTCGTGACAGTCATGTTTTGAGGGACCAAAAGGGACTATTTTTAAAATATATTTATATCCTAAGTAGCCCTTGATGTCTACTTTCCAACCCAATTTTAATCACCCAATTTGGATTTGAAACGAAAAAGTTAGAACCAAAGCATTGACCGGATGTTTAGCGGGCAACTCAGGAATAGAGTTGGGACAGTCCATTTTTGGAGGCCTAAATGAATGAATTTTTAAAAAATATTTCTATGGTAAATTCCCCTATGAATCTAGTTTACAATTCAATTATAATCACTCATTTTGATATCGTATGGGGAAGTTATGATCACAATACTCACTGTCTATCGTAAATCAGCACTCTTAAAACTCTATCTTTCCTGCTGTTCTTTACACCTATCAATTCTTCTTTTCTTCCAAAACTGTTTCTATTGGAGATAAATAAATGAATATAATTTAATTTCCAATTTGAATCATTTTAATCCGACATCAAACGAAAAATTTATGATTCAAATATCAACTGTTGGTCTAAGTTGGGTAATTGAAAATGACTCTATTATGCAGGTTGTTCTAACTAAAATTGACATATCATATCATTGAAATTTTAAACCATGTTTCTATTGGATATAAATATTTGAATTAGCTCTCATTTGGATTTGGAATCAATCAATTTGGACGAAAAACAAATAAGTTGTGATTAAAACACTGCTAGTTAGTATGGTCGACCATTGCTCTCCCACAGGTGACAAATAAATTTTACTTTTTTATTCTCTCAATGGATTTGTTATACAGATTAACTAGTGGTTTTTTTCATAATTATTGGATTAGGGGAGCCTGATCACCTCTCTTTCTCCATGATTTAATGTTTTATTGCAGGTATACACTCGTTTTTTTGCAGGTCCTAGGAGAAAAAGAAGGTCAATTTATGGACAAGTGATTCTTGAAAGAAATTTTAATAAAACAAGGGAATTTCATCCAACTCATTAACCAATGGATTCATAACAGAAGAAATGAAGAATTGATCTCCATTTTAAGATTCATGTCTTGTCACTGCTGCCAAAACATTTTTCAAAGAGATCATTTTTTTCCATAATATCATAGTTGTTGTAACTTAATTTATTTATTTACATACTGTTTTTATAAATAAAATGTTGTTTCTTTTCTAATTTCTCTTATATTTTGTGTTTCAGGTGTTGCTTCATTCAAATTGTAACATATCTTCAACATCAATGCCGTGAACAACTAATTTGTTTTTCTGCATGTTTGCATTTTATGATTGTCCATTTTGCTATTCCTTTTTCACATTTTGCTGTTCCTTTTTGAAATAGAACAACGCGTTTTGTTGTTCCTTTTCGAAATGGAACAACACTTCTGCACTTTCACATTTTGTTGTTCCTTTTCAAATGGAACAACACTTCTGCACTTTCATGTTTTGTTGTTCCTTTCCGAATGGAACAACACTTCTGCACTTTCACGTTTTGCTGTTCCTTTTCGAATGGAACAACACTTCTGCACTTTTCATTTTTTCTATTCCTTTTCCAAAGAGACGGCACTTGCATTTTTGTTGTTCCTTTTCCAAATGAACAACACTTTTCATTTTTGATGTTCATTTTCCAAAAGAACGGCACTTGCGTTTTTGCTGTTCATTTTCCAAAGGAACGACACTTTTCATTTTTGCTATTCCTTTTCCAAAGGAATGACACTTTTCATTTTTTGCTATTTCTTTTCCAAAGGAACAACGCTTGCGTTTTTGCTGTTTCTTTTCCAAAGGAACGACACTTTTCATTTTTGTTGTTCCTTTTCCAAAGGAACGACACTTGCGTTTTTTGCTGTTCTTTTTCCAAAGGAACGACACTTTTCATTTTTGCTGTTCTTTTTCCAAAGGAATGACACTTTTTATTTTTGTTGTTCCTTTTCCAAAAGAACGACACTTGCGTTTTTTTGTTGTTCTTTTTCCAAAGGAATGACACTTTTCGTTTTTGCTGTTCTTTTTCCAAAGAAACAACACTTTTCATTTTTGCTGTTCCTTTTCCAAAGGAACGACACTTGCGTGTTTGCTGTTCTTTTTCCAAAGGAACAAAACTTTTGATTTTTGTTGTTCCTTTTCCAAAGGAAATACACTTGCATTTTTGTTGTTCCTTTTCTAAAGGAACGACACTTTTACTTTTTGCTGTTCCTTTTTCTAAAGGAACGACATTTGCATTTTCACACTTTTTTGTGTGTATTTTTGCATTTTGGTGTGAATTTCCTTTGTTGTTCCCTACAAGGAACAACACTTTTTTGAGTGTTTTTGCTGTTCCTTTTTCCAAAGGAACGGCATTTGCATTTTCACACTTTTTTGTGTGTATTTTTGCTTTTTGGTGTGCATTTCCTTTGTTGTTCCCTACAAGGAACAACACTTTTTTTTAGTGTTTTTGCTGTTCCAAATAAGCAACAGGTTGGGATAATTTTTGAGAGCAACCCTTCCTTCCTCTTGTGGGATTATTCCTAGTTCATCTCAACCACATTTTCCTAATTCTCTTTCATGGCATGAAGTACACTACTTTTATGAGGACAAGAATTATGGATTCTTTTGAAGCGATTTATTATCATTCACGTTATAATCTTTAACAAGACAACTCCTTGATGATAGATTCTTTTCAAAAAGGGCACAATTATTTATATACTACTTTACTGCATTATTTTCTGTTGAACATGATATTGATTGATCATCTTAATACTATGTTGGTTTCACCCTTCCTAGTTATAATCTTCTCTGTCTGTAATAAATGAGATTACGGGTATATTTTTTTCTATTGACATGTTCAACTTCTTCCACCATCCCTACTCTTAAGGAGTACTGAGCCGCCCTCTTTTTATCATAAAAATGTGTAATAACAACAAAATTTTGTTCGCAGATGGAGGATAGGGGGTCTCATTACGAGCTAGCCTAACACGTTCATAAGGCTGTAACAAAGTGACATTCCTATTATGGCCACCACACTAGGGTTATGATCCATTAGATATCCAATTATCCTTGGAACAGGAGGTCTCATCACGAGCTGGCCTAATCACTTTTGCTACATCCCAGTGAATGGTAGTGTGGTTATCTGGTTACCACGCTAGCACACTGATCTCTTCTGTAGAAGAACACTGGAACTCTCCATTTATAAATTGAGGATCTTGGTTCATATGGGTTAAAAAGAAACCCTGCCGAGGCTATGGACGCCTGCTGGTAGCAGAGGCTCTGTTTATGGTATTGAAGTTATATTTTATCGTCAATTATCACTATAATGCCCTTTTCTTATTCTTTCTTTTTATCAGAGAAGTTATTTCCTTAATTTTTATCCCTATTTTGAACCTTTATGCATGATAAAATGTTTATGATCAATCACATCATTTTTCAGCTAGAATACAGTCAGCAAAGCATCTTTTTGGCATATTGTTGTTCTTTTTATTTTTCATAACTTATCATCAATCCAAAGCGTCCTATCTCTTATTCATAACTATATTTATACACTCTGCTCTCATTATAACCATAGCTCTCGCTGTCCTATCATTGATATGTGTACTTTGCTTTATTTACTGCAATATTGTTCATTCCCTTGCCTTGCTCTCAGCACAACACCTTTCATATGTTGTATGGTCATGGAATCCCTTTTCCAATTGGAGGGGGGAATGTATGCATTATGGGCTAGCATGCGATATGATTACTGCACTCTGCCATAACTTTTTGATTTGACAAAATATTAATATTGCATGTATACAAAAGTTTTTCTGATTGAAATTTTTGCATGCATCTTAATCTATTACTATTCAAAACTAACACTATGGATTCAAGAACATTGTATGCAAAATAGTGATTTGTTTACAGGAGAACAACAAGTATGGGGGGGGAAACTCCATTCGCAGCATGACCACACTCTTGCACCTAACAGAAGCCGCTCGAGCAACTCGCAAACGTGAACAATTATACAAACATGATGTGCTTGCCAGGATTCCACCTTTTACATCACTTTCAGCACCAACTCTGTCTACGTTAGCTTCAACAACTGCCAGTACATATATGTCATTCCAAATTTTTCCTTTTGGAGGTAAAACTTGAGGTAAAATAGCATAATTTTCTGATTTATTACGAATTTAGGAGAATTTCATGAAAATCCATTGAGCATTATTTATCATCATTCCTTCTACATCTTTACCACTTCCCTTTTTTTTAGCGGCATATCATCTTTCGGTTTGGGGGAGTGTTTTTTTCGTTCATCTCTTTCTTATGACCATGTCATTCATATTCTTTATCATCCATTGCTATTCATTATCAACACCTCCCTTATTCTATGTTGTTTTCCACCAAGCATACCATTCAACTAATGGTAGCAACCACCTCCATTTGTTTTCTAGCATCGCATGAGGGCATGCTAATTCTTTAGAGAGGGGGAGGAATCGCTACGCATAATGGATGTTTTCTACTTTCTTCTTCATTTAAGGCATACAATTTCATTTTTAAGAAATTGATTTCCATAATACTTTTAAAACTATGAACTCAATTCTTGTGATTTCTGGATAACACAGATGTATCATTAAAATACACATACCCAGATAATTTCAAGATAAATTGGTTCATAAAATTTCAGAAATCATGCACTCTCAGCTACAATCATTTTGTTTATATCTCATGATCCGTGCATCAAAATGATCTGATTTTTGGATCATAGAAGCATTAATATATTTCAACAAAATCGGGTTCATAGTTTTTGGGAAAATGGTTAATGAAGGTTGCTGTCACTTATATCATATTTTTCTGCAACTTCATTGTTATGCCTTCATCAAAATTGCTAAAATTGAATATTCATTAAGTGAGAAAGAATTCATTTGTTCTATGAGCTGAGATGAACAATTTTTTTTTGCTTGGTTAACACATGAGTTTTGTCTTTGGGTTGCATGAGGACATGCAACATATTCAGTTTTTGTTGCATGAGGACATGCAATATATTTGGTGTGGGGGTGTGTTGCACCGTGAATACGACCACCTTTTTAACAATTATTTCATCCATTTTCACTTTTCTTTATCATGTTATTAATCATGGTTTATCATATAATTCTATTTTATAATGATTTATGCTCTTATGAATGAATATTATTTATTCTCCTTTATTTCTAATAAATTGATGATTATGCATGATTTTATCAATGATAGTTTCAATAAATTGGTTGTGACATTATTCACCATTTTTAACCTCCAAGATAATTTCTAGATTGAAGATTTGACCATTAAATGTGCCAACATAGAAATTCGTTGGAATAAGAAGTGATAGTTTTGTGGTTGAGGTTCTGAGAAAATGAAGAAGAATTTGGAAAATTTGGAACATTTTTTTTGTCCAGAACGGACCCAACTATCTTTAAAAAAGAACGGTTTGCCCAAATCCAGCTTGTATTGAGAGAAACATAGGGTTCTTTGAGCACAATTTTCTCAGATTTGTTGTTGCGGAGATCCTCCAAATCTCAGCTACAAAGACCAAATTCGCCTTGTTCTTGTTAAAAGTTGAATGAGAATATATTTTCTTGTTGATCAATTGGTTAGAATCAATCCAATTTTGTAATAGAAATCATGTTATAATTATCTTTGTTGTAACTTCTCTCTGATCTCTCTCTATTTAAATGAGAAGAGAGATCAGAGAAGGGGATGATTAATTTGGAGATGGAAAAATGAAGATGGAGAATTAAGGATTTAGAATTAGAGATTCAAGAATGATGATGGATTATTCATGATAGGATAGGAGGAAGAAGGGATTGTTGCATGTTGTAATTAACAAGCTTTTGCTGTTGTAATGATTTCACAATTTGATGATTAATATATGATTTGGGAGTTGCTGTTCATTCCTCTCGTCTGAAGTAGCCCAGTAGCGTCTGCTGGAGGCTAAGGGCCTAGGCACTAGTGGATTACGCTGCTGTTGTATTATATCTTTACGCTTCATGTGTGGTTTGATTTCCTTCTTTTACTATGTTCAGTAATCTGATGCACTTTACTATTTTACATATCAGCGCTGTTATATATACTTGATTGGATACTATCGTTATCTGCAACAGGAATGCTATGTTATCATTTTAACTTTGTATCACATTGTTGTTCCTTTTGATAATTGATATAACATTGCTATTCCTTACAGATTGTCATTCGATTACAGATTAACCGTGTTGTATGTTCCTAAATCGGTACAACTGTATGATGTATTCTTAAATTGTGACTGCTGTTTATTCGGGATTACTGTTCCGTTACAATTGCTAGCTGTGATTCATGCATATTGTATCAAAGCTCAGATTATTGTCCCTTTTAATGATAAGTGTGTTGCGTGCTTGACTTGGCTTGATGTACATTCAGATCTAATCCGTTGTTCTATACTTTATCTTTGATAATCTACTGTTCCATTTCTGTTTGCTATTCAATTCAAATGCTGTTACTCAATTCTTGTTGATTATAATTATTGTTGCATTCATTTACGTATGATAGAGTTTTTCTATACAATCCTATTTATAGAAGTAGATGATGTTCCATTTCTTAATTGCTATTCCATTTTCCGTTATTTGCGTTATTGATTGCTTTGGTGTGCAGCAGGGTTGTCAACTGTAGAGAACATTGGTTACTGCTTCCTTGTTCTCAGATTGATTGTCTTGTCCTAGTTTGATTTCAATTGTATCAATCTCTAGAGGAATGAGTTATTGCTATTGTATCCTTAATTGATGATTGCTGAGCGAATAGTTGGATTTCCGAGCATTTGAGTTTATGTTTTTGTTGTTAGATTTATTTCCAAGCATTCATTTATTTTTGTATTTTAAGCACTATACTGCAAAAAATTACTCTTGAGTAAATAGCCGCCTCAGATTGAGTACACTCTTGAAATAAAAATTCGTCCCTGGGTTGACAATTAATGTGAAGGTAATTAGGAGTTAAAAAGACACCTTTTTATCGCTCGACACATGAAGTAACTTCTCAACTTCAGCTTTGATTGTAGCAGCTTTTCTTGGATGTATCTGACGTAAACATTGTTAGATAGGTTTAGCATCCGGGTATGTTTTAATTTCATGGACAACAATTGATGGATTGATTCTTGGCATTTCCTCATATGACTAGGAAAACACGTCACAGAGTTCTTGAAATAGGGCTTTATCAATTTGGATTTCATCATTCGTACAGGAAGCACCTATATGAATGTTTTCAATAATTTTGGGCTTAACTGAAATGTCAATAGGAATCATTCGAGATATATTTCCCAAATTTAAATCATAATTAGAATGTTGGAATGGATTTTGTGGTTCTTTGACATAGTCAGTAGTAAAAATAGATGAAAAATCATTTTGAAAATGATCAATCTCAGGTAAAAATGAAGATCGATGATGAAGATCTTCCCATGGTAAATCATCAACAGACAAACGTTCACGAATCTACTCATCAGTATCAATAGGATCAGAAAGTGTTGTTGTCGCTGAGGTTGACATCAAAAGTGATTCCCCATGGACCACATTCATTAGATCAGTTTCGGTTGAACAAAAATCAGAAAATGACTATACAACCTGATATGTAATTTCAAAGGGACTCAAAGCCATCATGCCACCAAATGAATCCACCTCAAAATTAGAAGGCACGATCGAAGGATCATCAAAAGCAATAGTGCTTGATGAAATCATATGAATAGTTACAATAAAAGGCGATATGTTAGGAGGAGGGAAGGAAAAAGTTCCTAGTAAACCAAAATCTTTAATCAAACCTACTCCAACATCCTTGTAAAGGATAGTTATTTTACTGACATGCTGAATACTATCTGAAGAGGTTGGGTTGGATGAGAAATAAGTCAGCTGGTCTATCGTGATGATCTTTCCTTTATAAGGAAACTTGATAAGTCGAAAGATCGATGAAACAATAATAGTCATAGCATAAGACCAACTGCGACCCAGGAGAAGGTTGTAATCTAGAGGGGCATTAACCACTTCCACATCTAGGTTTACAGTTTTTCCTTCGACCCCTATAGGTAAATCCTGCAAAATACTGAATGGATGGAACCCTCGGCCATCAAAATGAATTAGAATCATTGGACACTGATTGAGTGTGGGAGAACCAAGCGATCTCCAACACTGGATCGACATAATACACGTAGAAGCTCCTTCATCAATCACAATCCGAAAGCAAAGTCTATTTTTGACTAACACTGGAATCTGGAAAGCCATTTGATGAGGCAGGCGGGGTGTACTATTTTCTAAATCGAAGATTATTAGGTTCGAATCCTGAATATCGACAGCTCCTATAGCAGACTATAGTAATTTACACTGTGACGAGCATGATTGCAGCACTTCCAAAGCCGACATTGGTGAAGGGGAAATAGCTAAGTCTTTAACAATGTTATAATTCTGAGCATCTCTCACATGTGGATTGAAAGCTAATTTCCAAAGTATACCTTTAGCAGGTGGTTTGATTACTAAGTCAGGGTTGGGTTTCTCGATCTGTAGCAGACAGGAACCAGGAGGAGGTGAAGTTGATGTGTTTGAATTAAAAGATTCTACTTCTTCACCACCAACAAGATTTTTACTACCATAATATTGCGATCGCGTCGCAATCCTGACATGAGACATCATCATAAAGGGTTCTTTTGAGGCATTCGAGGAAGAAGCAACCATATTACTATCTTGAGTAGGAAAAGGATCCTTCAAGACAGCAGGCATTTGAGAACCTTTAACTATTTTTGAAACCTCTGCTCGATGTGGGCAGTGTTTGGTAAAATGATCCTCATAACAAATGAAACAAGGATAGCGAGGTTTACTTTTTTTGTCAGTAGATTCTTTTTTATCTGTTTTCTCTTTTGAGTTTTGTTTTTTTTTCTTCTTTCCCTTCTTTTTACCACCAGATTTTGATTTAGCTGTATATGATTCTATGACATGGATATCGGGAGAAATTTCAGTGGAAGAATCCCCTATCGGGGAATCAGGTAAAGTTATAATAGGAGAAGAATTCTTTGAAGATTTCTTCTTGCTTTTAGTACTAACTGAACTAATCATACTGTTAGTGGCATGAGACCCTGAAGGAGTTGTAGTTATTTGATCGTGTTTTAGAAGATCAGGGATTTTTTCATGTAAAGTACCTGACTGCATATAGACGAGGTCAAGGCACTGAGCCTGAGAAATAACTTGCTCTTCAGTGAAAATTCCTGCCTTAGCTACATCTTCAGTGATTTTAGGTAACAATGATTTAACGAACCATTCTGCTAAAATTTTATCGAGATGAAAACTTTCATTAAACACCTTCTATGTCACCATTCATGAATATGATAAGAAATATATGTGGACGTGGATTTTTTTAGTGAAGTTAATAGTTCCGTGCCATTGTTGTATCTAATAGGAAACTGAAAATGAGTTAAGAAAGAAGTGGCTAACTAATGAAATTATAAAAAGAGGCTCATGGTAACTCAATGTACCATTGGCAGCAAGACCAATAAGAGTTCGTTGAAAAATATGTAATCGAATTGAATCATAAATGATTGAATTAGATGCACACCAGAGGTGATAAGTCATAACATGATTTGATGGATCCTCTCCTGACTTACCCTCTAATTTTGGGATATCACTGGGCAACTTATTAGGCATTGGTGGCCAATACGAAAGATAGTAAATCGGATCATTCGTAAGGCCTGACAAATCAGGTAAATCCAAAGTTGCAATAAATGGTAACTGGCAGTTAGGGTTGCGAAAACCTTGAATGACAAGACCAGCTCCAGGAGGAGGATATCTAGGATAACCTGGAATTGGATTTGCATTAGGAATGTTATAACCTCCTGGGAAACCATGATTAACTAGACCAAACTGGGGTTGTTGAGGCTTTTGATAAGTATAGCCAGGATATGGTTGATACTGATAAACTAGGTTTTGTACAGTAGGACCGAATTGATACTATCCTTGGTACTATTGATAAGTGAATTGCGATTCACTTGTGACAACCGTACTTGGACCAGCTTGTCCTGCAGGCATTTGGACCAAAGTCTGAACTATAGGTCCTGACTGTGGCACAGAGACTTGAGGATTTTTTACTGATGTAGGGATAGTAGAAATCGGAGCTACAAAAACTCCAGAAATAGGTGTTGTAGGTTGGACAGAAGTTGTAGCAGTAGTTCGGGGCGGAGTCTGAGGTGAGCTAGGCCCAGGTTGTTGCACTAAACCAAGTACAGAGGTTTGAACAGTAGGTTGTTGGGTTGGACCATAAACCAAAGGTTGTCCAGGTTGAATTGATAACTACACATTAGATTGCATAGTTTGTTGAGTTTGAGATGGATCCCACACCATATTCATTCCAGGGTATGGACCCATAAAAGGTTGTGCATATGGAGGACCATAACCTAGTTGTACATAGGGCTGATAATTAAGCGGTACATTTCCAACTTATTGTAAAAATGATTGACCAGAAGGTGGTTGGAAACCTTAAGTTGGGTACTGACCTTGAGGTTGATAACCCTGAGGCATGTCCTAAAACTGGGGTTGACCTTGAGGTATGCACTGAAACTGGGGTTGACCTTGAGGTATGTACTGAGTTTGGGGTTGACCTTGAGGTATGTATTGAGTTTGGGGTTGACCTTGAGGTATGTGCTGTCTCGAAGGTATGTACTATTTTTGAGGTTGCCCTCCACGCGGTAACTGACTACCTTGAGGTTTCCCCCCAGGCGGTAACTGACTGCCTTGAGGTTGCCCCCCAGGTGGTAACTGACTACCTTGAGGTTGAGGATTTGGAATACTACCAGACATATAAGGATTTCAACGCTTGAGTTCCATTATTATCAGTTGATAACTCATGTTCAATTGGTTGAAGAGATGCTCCTGAAAAAGTACAAGTGAGTGACTGGTACCCCAAAGGAACAGAAGGACCACCATATAAAAATGTTTCTGGTGATTGGGAAAACATAGATGATTGTTTTGACATGATCGATGAAGGATAATAACCTCTTGGTGTAGGATGAAAATGAATTCGATGTGGTGAAAAACTGAGACCCGAGTTTTCTAAAAAATTTATCAATGATACGTACCAAGCATCACTCTTAAAAATACTATAGAATATTGATTCACGCTCCATAAGATTTAAAGTTGGTTGATTTTTGGGAAGAGTTACGTCTTTGTCTGGACTGAAAAGTTCTTCAATAAAAATGAGGCCAGAAGGAAGATTTTGGGTAATGATGTTTCCTACCCTGGGTGAACTAGGACCACTAGAAGTTGGAGAAGCAAATCCTGAAGTTGGAGTAGCAGCAAGTTCAGTTTCAGGCTCAGAAATTTCAAGTTCTTCAACTAATTCACTAGAAGGAGAAATACTACTAATAACTTCGGAAAATGAAATTGGATCTTGAATATACTCTGTTGTTTGTATTTGATAATTAGGATGAACAATTAAATATGACTCTCTAGCTTTTGGTGATCCAACTCTACTGTCACTAGGTGATACAAGAGCTCGTAGCCCTTTAAGCTGGCTTGGTGTATACTCAGGAGGTTTCTCCTAAAGTCTACGAGATTGTCTCGGTAATTCAGCCACAATTAAATATTTAATTAATCACACGCAAACAAAGAAAATTTCAATAAAATCACCTAAAGTCTCTAAAGAAACAAACACTTGAATCACATGCTTAAAAAATATAAGAGTTCAAACCACACACAAACAGTAACTTCCCGTACTAAAAACACTAGTTGGTGATGAAATTCAACATCGTAGTTTAATACAGAAAGGACGGTTCGAACAGTTACACCGACAACCCAATTAATGAAACAGACTGGTACACGTTTCTTCACAAAACCATCTCGAGTGAAGAGAACCCCCTAGAGAGTCCAAGTGAGTTTAGTCGATGTTTGCTTCAGGTACAGTGAGACCCGTCCTTCACTGTCACCTTAGGAAATAATCTTAATTTTATGGACACTAAGGTTACCAAAAACAACAAATACAACTGGGGGAATAGTATACGATCTGATCTACGCGCAAGGGCAGAGTAACAAAGCTCAATCCCCTTGAAGGCTCCTCGACATGATCAATCCGAGGTTTACCAACAAGTGACCCCAAGCTCCTCGACAATGGTTAATCCGAGGTTTACCATTTATAATACGCGCAAATATTCTATCTTTCCCAATGAAACAGACTTGATTGTCTCAAAGGTTCGGACATGATCTCGTGATTGACTCCTTTAAGAGAAGCTTTCCAGAATGTATCAATTTTACAATTGGATTTATTTCCTACCACAATATGTAGCTACTTGTTTGTTTTAACTATCTTGGAGAGTTAATTACTCCCTACTCCAAGATACTAGCCTAAGCTATATTGGTGATAAAAGCCTTAGAAATAGATATGGAAATGAAACTTTGATGGTGTGAAGACTCGACTCCAAAAACACTAAAAAATGCACCTAAAATGATAAGCAATTATTTTTTCTTTCAATGAAATTCTAGCTAAAAGAAAGAGTTTGAGAATGCAATTATTTAAGAAACAATTCTTTCTTTCAACATGGAAATGGAAAGAAAATATTTGTCTTTTTCAATAAGAACTCAAAACGAGACTACTAATTAATGCTCACAAAAAATCCATTTCTCTTTTCAAAAATTGAAACTACAAAAAAAATTTGTTTCAAAAGAGATCTACAAGTTCTAGAAAACACTCAAAACTACAAAAACTAATCTTGAGATCTAAAAAATTTTAAAAACCTAAATTGAATAAAAAGCTTCAATTCTTTTTTAGGACGTTTTACTTAGTTGTTCAGTAAACTAAGGATTCTATATGTTTTTGGTTAATTTGTTCAGAATAACAAATTAACCAAAAACATATAGATATGTTTTCTTTTTTAAAAATGAAATTCAAAACTTATAACAAAGCTTGTTCAAAGATTTTCAAGGAGAAAACTAAATCTATTTCTCGCAAAGGACAGATTTCACAACCAAGTCAGACTCATCAAGAAGAAAAAAAGACACCAGGGTGATCTAAGGTTTCTCAAGCTTTTGATCTTTGAGTCACTACAGAGACCAAGTGAAAACCACTCCACGCATGCAAAACTTCTAGAAAATCATCTAAAACAAAAATACCATTGGAAATCACTCACAAGAGATTTTTGATAGGAAAAATGTAAATCTAGGTAGACACTAAAAACCCTAAATGAAACCTAAACTTAACTGGAAGAAAATATTTTAGGTTTTTCAAAAACAAATCTACAGGGTCCACAGGCTTCCAAAAGAACTAAGTGCGGTCCCGCTTTGTTCACTAAAGGAAAAGTGCGGATACGACCGCACTGTCTGTAAAGAGAAAGTGCGGTCCCCTGAAAACTAAAAAATAATTCAGATACTAAAAACTACCCAAGCCAACATACATCAATCAAAAACTAGAAACGAAAACAAGTTTCTCAAATCAAAGACAAAGAAAAACCAAAAACCAAATTTAGTTCCCTAGTGGAGTCGCCAATTTTTTGGCCGGATAAATCGACCTTGCGGACAAGACTGATCTCCCTAGTAACAGAAGATAGTCTAGCAACAAACATACAAATAAATCTATCTTTCTCTAGACATATACGATTTATAAATAAATACTATAAAGGTGTCAAGACCCTATCTTAGATCCAACGCTTGTTCGTAGTAGCCATCCTTCAATTGTTCGAAAGAGTTACCTTTGAGGACCTGCAATCACAAACAAGCAAACATTAAATAGCACCTACATAGCAAATATCATAAATCATGTTTATTATGGTGATCAAGGAATCCATAAAATAAACCATGAACCAACAACTTATTGACAAAATAAACTTATTTGTATTAACTTTGAAGTAGAAGAACCTTACAACCTTTTCAGCCTTGATGTTGAACAAGCTCTTCCTGGGGTCCGAAACAGGAATTTCCTTTACTTTGACAAGCCTTGCACTCTTCCAAATGAGATCATAGAGGTATGTAATCTCTCCTCATAAAAACTCAACTAAGAAGATTAAGTTCCAACAACATTTCACCTCAAAAATATTCATCTTCTAACCTCCCAAGCAACCAACCCAATGCTTCATTTTATAGTGCAAGGAAGGAGGTTACAGGACCACCTGTTAGTGTCAGTCTTTCCAGCCTTCCTCCAGTGATCAAATATGCTCTTACAAAGTGATTTTGAAGTGTCAAGGTCAAATTTTGTCATTTCAGTGAGTCTTCAAGCAAAATTTGGTCACTAGGCATTAGGTCTAGGTTTGCCCAAATGTCAGTCTATGTCACTATTCAGCTGAGTCTATCATCATTCATAGGGTTGTCATTATCATGTCAGTGTCTAATGAGTCATTTTAAACGTCTTGTTCATGCTTCAGTTGTGCCTTGGCAAGATTCATTTCCCTCTCCTAGGGTTTTGAAGCCAATTCTCTGTGGATGGTCAAAAAACAATGGCAAAACTTGTTTCCTGATGTTCATACACCTTCCCCTATCCTTAAAGTACCATATCATACACTCCCCAACACTCAGATTCCCCAAAATCCTCATTTTTTGCACAAACCCTAGTTTCTAGCTACAACTTGGCAATTTTCTAGGTTGGGCCTGTGTTTTGCCCTTTTGGATCCCTTCCCCTCACTCAATATCTAAGATTCCACTTTCCCCTGCTTCCTATCATCCCTCCCCACTCCCAAAAATTTCCTCAAGAATTTAGAAGCCCCCTGTCCCCTTCATTTCGCTTCATTTCGACAAAATTCCTTGTTTCACACATCGGGACAAGTTTCACTTAAATGATGTTTCAGAGAAATCAAAGATAAATTTTGGGAAACTGAGAGAGGTTTTTGTCCACAACATGCCAAGGAAGAAAAACCTCCTTCATTTTTTTCACAGGTGTCATGGTTTTAAAGAAATGTCAAAAATACTGGCGAGAATGAAGGTGCTCCAAGGATGGTTGGCCAAAACACAACAACGAAGGAAAACGCCCGATCCACTCCAAATTTTGGCCAAATACTCTTTTACTGAGCATGGTACTTGATTGGGGACTCCCAGCCCAAATTTCAAGAAATTTGGAGAAAATTTTGTCATTTGTGAATTTTTTGTGCATTTTACAGGTTTTTCCCGTGGTTTGGTCTCACCCCGGGTGAGACCATTTTGGAGGACTGCTTGGAATTTTGAAAACTTGGCATTTTTGGAAAGGGCATGCAAAGAGAAAAATTACCAATACTTGGGAGAAGCCTGATTTTGAGATTTGAGCCTCCAAAAGCTCAAAATACATCAAAAAAATGACTTTCTGCCCACTTTTTGAGTTGCAGAAAGTGACCTTGGGAGAAATGGTTTTTGAGGGGGCAAAACAACTCCAAATGCAGAAATTACACTTGGGATGGAAAGTAGACAGACCAAGCTTTCCAATGAGCCATCTTGCACCTAATTTGGACCAGTGGAACCCACTCAAAAGTTGCAGCAAAGGGGCGCGACCAAAACTACAGGGGGCGCGACCAAAAGTTGCAGCTTTGACAGAATTGACCTATTTTTGTCAAAAAACCTTGTTTTGACTATGGTTGACCATTTTTACTTGTAGATGATGGATAAATGTAATATTTTCATGGCACTTTGATAGATTTTATCTCTCTTTACCCTTCTAGAAGCTTCCTTGATGTAAAAAGTGAATAATTAATGCATGAATCAGTTAGCTAAGTAATAGAGGCAAGTTGTTGGACTGCCTATTATCTAGTGCTTAATTTAGAATTAGTTCAAACTGCTCCTAGGAAGCTGAGCTCGACCCCTAGAGGTGGGGAAGGAGTTAGATGGTCTATATTATGCTCTCTCTTTCTCATTTTCATGGTTGGACTCTTGTGGGAGAAAGCTTTATT
>APFE031355236.1:55646-104783 GCA_000404065.3 Pinus taeda | reverse complement strand
CCTTGGGAGAAATGGTTTTTGAGGGGGAAAAACAACTCCAAATGCAGAAATTCCACTTGGGATGGAAAGTAGACAGACCAAGCTTTCCAATGAGCCATCTTGTACCTAATTTGGACCAGTGTAACCCACTCAAACGTTTCAGCAAAGGGGCACGACCAAAACTACAAGGGGCGCGACCAAAAGTTGCAGCTTTGCCAGAATTGACCTGTTTTTGTCAAAAAGCCTTGTTTTGACTATGGTTGACCATTTTTACTTGTAGATGATGGATAAATGTAATATTTTCATGGCACTTTGATAGATTTTATCTCTCTTTACCCTTCTAGAAGCTTTCTTGATGTAAAAAGTGAATAATTAATGCATGAATCAGTTAGCTAAGTAATAGAGGCAAGTTGTTGGACTGCCTATTATCTAGTGCTTAATTTAGAATTAGTTCAAACTGCTCCTAGGAAGCTGAGCTCGACCCCTAGAGGTGGGGAAAGGAGTTAAATGGTCTATATTATGCTCTCTCTTTCTCATTTTCATGGTTGGACTCTTGTGGGAGAAAGCTTTATTGTATATTGTACATCTATCTCTGCAATTTAAAGAAGAAGAAGGCCAGGGTTTTGCAGACATCATTGTGGATTCTTGTGGATTGTTGTGCTGATGGTGTGTTCTCTACATGTTCTTGTAAGTTTGTTTATGTATTCCACATCTCTCTTTTGCTTCTATTTGGACAGATGAAGTGATAAAGTTTGAAATCATGCTTTGACATGCTCAGCTTTTTAGTTTGTTCAAAATTTATGTTTTTTACTGTTTAGAGAGGACTCAAATGGTTGTTTGCCCTCTTTAGCTCCTTCTCTATCATCCCTGATCATCCATCTCAGATTAAGGCATCAGCGCTCACTCTTACCTTGCCCCAAAGATCCCCCTGCAAAAACTGTGCTCAATCCCCGCACCCTGAATTGCACTCCCTTCAATTGCCACCAAAAAACCAAAAATCTTTAAATCAACCCCCTTATCAATTTACTAGCCTAAAATCTTTATTCCTAATTGGTCAGCTTATCATATTGAAAGATCTACGGAATCTGACCCGAGAGAGCCTTCTCATACCTCGTAGGGCTAGCTACGAGGTGAAATGGTTTGATGTAGCCTTGAGAGTTTGTCTATCTCAGCCTAGGTGAATTCCAAGCGCTAACACCACCTATAAAGGGATAGAATCCTCCTTCAAAGGGAGAAGCTCCTCACATCAAGGGGTTAGCTCCTTAAGGTATGGGATGCATCAACCTTAAGAGAGTGAACTTGCTACCTCAAGATTCCTTCCATAAGCTTCTAGAAATGACTAAAAGTGAGTTTTTAGAATATACTCGTGCCTTTTTAACTTTTACAGGGGTCCACACTCATAACAGAGTGACAGACCGGTCAGGTGCATAGGAGACATGACTATTAGGTGCAGGACTACAGGTAATGCAAAGAGAAAGTGTAGAACCAGATTTTTAGAGACTTTGGAGGGCTTTCTCTTATTTTCAAGGCTTGATATGAGGAACTGAGGCTTAAGACTTGCAAAGGAGGAAAGTAGGAGTGGTAATGGACTCACACAGATTGAAGAATGTCAAGGTGACAATTTTTTGTGCAACAAATGCTTCCACATCCTCATCCTTTCTTGAGAGTGCATCTGCAACAAAATTTTGCTTCCATTTTATATAGATGATGTCAAAGTCATAACCCAACATATTTGTGACACATTTTTGTATTCTTCTAAAGATAATAGTTGTTCTAAAAAGTAGTTAAGACTATCATGATCCATTTTTACCTTGAAGTGTCTTTCCATTCGGAAAGGTTGCCATTTTTTAAGTGCATGTAGTATTGCCAACATTTTCTTCTCATAAATAGCTTGCTTGAGATGTAGCAGTAAAAATACCCAATCACCTACATCGTAACATTTTTTACTACGATGTTGATCTACCTGTTGTTTCATTCGATTTTGCACCAAAATGGCGTTATCCTTTAAAAGTTGGAGAACTTGTTGTTGATACTCGATGTGATCTTTCACTTCTTGAACATTTTTCTTCTTGATATGTCCTTTTATCTTGATTGTTTGAGGAGTGGTAATTCCGACCAATGAATTATAAGATATGGTTGGATTCATTTATTCTTTCTCGATGTGATGTTTCACTTCTTGCACCTTTTTCTTCTTGATATGTCCTTCTATCTTGAGAGTTTGAGGAGTGGTAATTCTTGCCAATGCTTCACAAGATATGGTCTGATTTATTTCTTCTTTCTCTGGGGTTGGGTCCTGGCATATATCCTCTTCTTTTGATGTTTCTTGATCCTTTTCTTCCTCCTCTTCATACTCTAGGTGAAATAATTTCTTCTCAGCACACTTATGATCTTTAGTGCATTTGCTACCACAATTGTAATAAAGCCATTTTTCTCTTTTTTCTTCCACTTGTTGTGGTGTAACCCTTGTAGGTTGTGGAAGGCTAGGAGAAACAACACTTCCATATTTATATTTGTGAGGGGTAGACTTCCTTGTTGCCATAATTTTACTTTCCACTGTCACAAAGCCCTTTTACTCTTTCCAATTGTTGTGGTGTTTCTCTAAAGAAGGTGTTGCTCTTTGTATCCTCATAATGTGCTATCATTTCCTCCATGAGAATTGACCACGTAACAAGTTTTTTACGAGAACAAATCCTTTTATACCATAAAAATTGATCAGGTTCTAAATATGAAGATGCAATACATACCTTTTGTAACAGTGGTACACCATGTAGATCAAAATATTACTCCATATGAAGTATCCAATTTATCGGATCCTTGCCATCAAACTTCCTCATATCACTTTTTCTTGATTTTAGGAGCTTGATGTTGAAATGGCTATAGCTCTGTAATTCCGGTTCTTCCAGTTCTGAAATTGTGACCTGCAGTAGCCCTTTGTGTCCTTTTCAGAAGAGCGAACTTGTATGAAGTGCTATGTGTCACTATTTTGACCTTCGAGTCTAAAAAATATACACAGGAAACTACAGTCTGTCCTCTTTCTGTAAATTCTTACGAAATTGCAATCTGATGCTCAAAACAAAAGTTATGATGATTTTCCCAAGGTCACCCGTTTGGAATGTAATTCAGGAGTTTGCAAAAAGACCAACTTCCTCAAATCACATCTCCGCAAATATAACTTTAACATATCTAAAATTCGGACCCGAGGTTCAACACAATTTTGTCTCAAATGTTTTTTTTTGTTCACTTTTGAAACATCGCAAAAAAAGAGTTATAGTGAAAATGCCACGATGACCTATTTGGAGTAGCAAAACCCTAGAATCCAAAGCTCTGATGCCAAATGTTATGAAACCAGCTCACAAAAAGATAGAAAAGATAGTTGAATGCCTTACAATTCAGCCTCTTTGAGGGGGAAACCTACTTTACATTACAAAAATGAAAAATTATTTGATGATACAAATGAAAATACCTCCTTTCTATATATAAGAGTCTAAGGGGTCATAATATAATCAAAGCCGTCATAACAGTAATAATGTAAGGGCACAATAATAACAATAGTGGGCTTCCATGGGGCACAATAGTAACAATATGGGCACTACATGGGTACATCAATATAATAAGGGGGTTTTACTAATCACAATAAGGGGTTACACTAATAGTATAGGGGCCTAACAGTACAAGTCAATATGCCACTAGTCCAATCCTCTCAAGGATCTCGAAAGGCCTACAATACCGTGGTGCCAACTTGGCACATGAATCAATCCTCAAAGAGCTTTTCTTGGGCTTGATGTGCAAATACGCATGCTACCCAACCTGAAAATCCTTGAATACCCTGTGCTGATCCACATACTCTTTTACCTATCTTGTGCTATGTTAAATTGTTCTCTATAACCTGCATTTCCTACTCCATGTCTTCCAACATATCCGGTCCAATAATTACCTTATTTGCTGAATCACTCCAGCTGATGGGAGTGTTACAACTCCACCCATATAATGCCTCGAAAGGACTCATCCTCAATGACTCTTGATAAACATTGTTGTATGAGAACTCAACCAATGGAAGATACTCCTACCATTTCTTCTGTCGGTGCATCATGTACATCCTCAACATATCCTCCAAGATCTTGTTGACCCTCTCTGTTTGTCCATTTGTCTGTGGATGATAGGTTGTACTGAAGGCCAACTCTATATTTAAGCCTACAAATAGCTCCTTCTGGAACTTGGAAGTGAACTTTACATCCCTATCCGATACAATCTTCTTTGGAATACGATGCAGTCCCACTATCTCTTTGATGAACACCTATGTTACCTCACTCACTGAATATGTAGTCTTTACTAGAATGAAGTGAGCTACCTCACTTAACCTGTCAACTATGACCATAAGAATCAGACTGCCTCGCTGTCCTCAGAAGACCTGTGATGAATTCCATGGAAATGACCTCCCATTTCCATTTCGGAATCGCTATCGGATGTAGTAACCCACTTCAATGCTTACATTCAAACTTTACCTGCTTACAATCTAAACATCTAGCCACAAACTTTGCCACTTCGTTCTTTAGATTCATCCAATTGTAGAGCTTATTTACCACTGTCAATGTCTTCTGATATCCTGGATGACCCGAGTATGGATTGACGTGAAACTCCCTCAAGGTAAGATTCTTGATCTCACTGGATTTCGGGACATAGATCCTGTCTCTAAACCTCACCAAACCATCTACCATAAGATGATAATCTGCATCCCTGCACCTATACCTATACCTATACTGTATTGTAACATGTGCATAATCCCCATGTATTTGTCATCCCACTGTCCTTCCTACAAGATCCTATCCTATAAATCTATCCCATAAGAGCTCATAGTTGCTATATGATTTACTTGTACCCTCCTTCTAAGAGCATCCGCAACTCGATTCTCTTTCCCTTTCATGTATCTAATCTCGAAGTCAAACTCACTAATAATAGGCAACCATCTAGCTTGCCTGGAATTTAGATTTGGCTGGTCAAACAAATATCTCAACCCACTGTGATCACTCATCAATGTAAAGCTCCTACCAAGATGATAATGTCTCCACATCTTCAATGCTTGTATAATCACTGCTAGCTCAAGATCATCCATTGGGTAGTTTTGCTTGTGCTCATTTAATTTTTGTGATTCATAGCATACTACTTGTCCTTCTTGCATGAGAACTCCACAAGTCCTCTCTTGCAAGCATCTGTACACACTACAAAATCCTCATCCAGATCCACAATCTTTAACATTGGTGCATGTGTCAAACTGCTTAAGCCGCTCAAACTAGCCTCGCATTCTTCTGTCCATTCGAACTTCTTACCTTTCATTTGCAATGATGTGATAGGATATGCAATGCGTGAGAAGTTCCCGATGAACCTCTTGTAGTAACTTGCCAATCCCATAAATGATCTAACCTCATCCACATTCTTAGGAGTTTCTGTAGTATACCTAGGGGGGATATTATGGGGTACAGAGGGAGGTACCCAAGGGAATAATGTAATAATGTGATGGGTCATAGATAATAATTAAAATGGTTAACCCACATCATGTAAGGGACCACAAGTAGTTAGCATTAATGTGATAAGCCCATTGTATTAGATACATGGTATTGATATACCCATGGTATTGTATGTATGAAGCCTATATAGAGGCTAGAGACTCCTCATTGATGGATGTCAAAGATTAGTGTATTGGCAAGAATATGGCTTGTAGAGTGTTCTCCTTCTTTAAGGAGTGATTATATGGTGTTACCCTACCTCAGGGGTTTTGATATCAATAAAGATTTGGAGTTTATTTATTTCTCTCTTGTTATTTCTGGGCATATTTCTATTCTCATATATTTGTAGGTCATATCTATTATAAGTGGTATCAGAGCACTTTCTTGGGCAAAGTGGAGATATATTTTATTTTTGTTTTTATTTTTGCAAGAATTTTTTGGGGTGGTGAGTTTGTATATCAGATCTGAAACTTATGGGGAAACATCTGTAGAAATAAATTGCATATTTGGATTTTTTGTGGAAAAATACCCAAATTCAAAAAAAAAAATGGCTGAATCAGAGTCAGGATGAAGGAGGTATCACTGATTTAAAATCAACTGTGTTGCAGAAATTTTTCTGATGAAAATTCATGGACGTTGGATCTTTAGTCAATTTTTGCAGTTTTTGTGGGGAATTTTGAGAAACTAATTGTAGATCTATTCCTCTTGAAAAATTACCCAAATTGAAAAAAAAAAAAATTGGTTGAATTGGAGTTCAGATGAGAGAGATATTGTTGATTTAAAATCATATTTTTTTATTTTTATTTTATTTATTTATTTATTTTTTCTATGGCGGGACAATTGCAACACAAAAACGAAATTCTAGAGTGCCTAGATTGAGAATTATAACACATGGGAAGATGAAGAATGGTCATTCCATTTCCAAAAATAGGTTATAATAAGGGTTTTGAGCCATACTGATCGAGTTGTGTCCATTTTAAATTTTCACGAAAGTGATTTTTTTCAAAGCCCTCTTCATGGCTTCTAGCAGGGAATTTTTTTACAGGGAAAGATAATGGTCCTACTATTGAAGAATTCATAAAAATACAAAAGACATTTTGGCCAAAATATTGAAAATATTTATCATGGCCTCTTTTTCAAGATGAGGCTGCCATATGGTGGAGCTCACTTGATAGTAAGAAGTTGTTAAGTCTTCTTGATGCAGAATTTGAAAAATTCCTTTTAGACAAATGGTCTTATGCTAGAAAACAAGATAATGGGAAACATGTGGGGTTATTTTCTACTGGTATCTCCTTATTACAAGTTCATTGATGTATTTAGAAGGAGAAGATCGTTGTGTCTATAAATCCTAGTTTCAAGCAAAATTTTATAAATGTTAATTTGGAAAAAAAATAGCAAGTTCCAGCAAAACACATTGAGAATGCACATATTGATAATGAGGATGTTCAAGTTTATAAAGATTTGAAGATTTATAAGGACAAGTATGTATAGCATTCTAAGTTTTATGCTTTAGATATGGCTAAATGGGATGTTGTTTTGGGATACCCTTGGATGAAATCTGTTGGTACTATCAATATTAATGTGTAGAAGAAATTCCTGAAGCTCTGGTATAAAAAGAAGAAAATTACATTACATGATATTTCCATCAATAAACAGGTAGATTCGAAGGAGGCTGAAGCAAAAGATGTTCCAGGTACTGACACATCAGATGAGGAATTTGTGGTTGAAGTAATATTGGAAGATAAGAAACAACTGCAGGCACCACAACATGTACTAGATACCAATCAGGTTCCATTGGGTGGTGAATTAAAGAAAGGCACACCATTGGTTAAAACTTCAACATATCACCACCCACATCACCCATCAAGAAAACAACCAACAATATGGTAACAAATCAACAACAAGGACAAAAGCCCCTGCATGACAGATAAAGAAGTGTGACAATCCACCCACAACACATCAACACAGAGGAACTGTCAGGATCAACTCCCATTTTAGGTGAGCGAGGCACTGGCTAGATCAAGTAATCACATGTCTTTGGGATGGCTAGACACATATGCATGGTACGAGTGGACTAATCTTTTGAGTATATCTTATTATTTGTGTTCTTCTTATGTTTTAGGGACGAAACATGTTTAAGGAGGGTGGAATGTAGTTTTTTTTAGGGGGGATATTATGGGGTACAGAGGGAGGTGCACAAGGGAATAATGTAATAATGTGATGGGTCATAGATAAAAAATAAAGTGGCTAACCAGCATCATGTAAGGGACCACAAGTACTTAGCAATAATATGATAAGCCCATTGTATTAGATACATGGTATTGCGATACCAATGGTAATGACCCATGGTATTGTATGTATGAAGCCTATATAGAGGCTAGAGACTCCCCATTGAGGGATATCAAAGATTAGTATATTATCAAGCATATGGCTTGTGGAGTGTTCTCCTTCCTTAAAGAGTGATTGTGTGGTGTTACCCTACCTAAAGGGTTTTGATATTAATAAAGATCCAAAGTTTATCTATTTCTCTCTTGTTTTTTTTGGGCATATTTCTATTCTCATATATTTGTAGGTTAGATCTATTACAATCGGAGTTGGTAAACTTGTGAAGTGCAAGTGCACAATATATGATAGAAGCCCTTTTTATTAAATTGGATTATTAATATGAATGATTGAGTTATTGAAAATTCAGTTCTAAGATTTATTTTATATTCCTATTTCAAAGTGAAATTAACATTCCTATCTAATGAAATGAAGCTAAAGAAAACTTCTTACTTAAAAAATGGAAACCTAGTAAAATCACTCTAGTAGAATGAAACTATAAAGAACTTACAATTGCAAAATAAACTTGCTCTTGTCAAATGAAATTAAAATAAACTCACACTTGAAAAATGAAATTAAGCAAATTCAAACTATCTCATTAAAGAAACTAAATTGACCTATTACAGTACACATCTAAATTTCTAAAAGAAGAATTATTGTCCTATCAATTCTTACATGAAGCTTAAACGAAATGAAAATTGCACAACTAAGTTCTAACATGAAATGATAAGAAAATCATTCATGCTCTACAATTGAATTGTTTTTCAAAGAAATTATTTTAATTGTGAAATTGAAATGATCTGAAACTGTAAAGAAATCACTATTTCTCAAACAGAAATACTATAAACCTGTAAATAAATTGCTCAAGATTTTCTAAAAAGAACTAATTCATAACTAGAAAAGAAATCACTCAATGTTATGAAATAAATCAATTATGAACTCTATAAAACTACTCAGAAATAAATCACTGCTATTTCTAGAAATAAAACTATGAATTACTCTGCAATCAATTCAAAAGGAAAGACTAATGAATCTACATCGAACGATAAAGGAAAACTATATAAACATCTACCTCAAATGATAAAATGGAAATATGGAAACAACTATAACTAATAACAAAATAAAAACATGAATTTAATTACATCAAATGATAAAATAAAAACATGAAAACAATTACATTAAAAACACAAAATGCAAAACCTTCACTATTTGTAGGGGCCCTCCACAAACAGGTGATATCAAATATTTACTCCAACAACTAGTTGTGCATTAAGTCTTCAAGGTACTTATTCATTAAAAAGGAATGAAAAACATTTTTTTTTTAAATGTCACAGTCAGCTCAAAATTACACCTCCCTCTTCATTTCAATGGAGTGTTTATATAGTGATTAAAATATAACTTCATGTAGATTCATATGGATAAAGATCAAAACTGAATGGACACCTGGTTGCCACGAATTTGATGAAGCACAGTTCATTCCAACCTTTGTTTTCTTGACTAGGTGTTTATTGACACATGGGTGCAATGTTTGCTCACCACAACTTGCAAAATAGGGCTCCAAAGAACCTGAAATATCTCTCAAATGGTAACGAATTGGAGAAAACTATTCGTATAGAGTTTACTTGGGCCCGTTCTGAACAAAACCCATGTTTGTTTGTTTGTTTTTGTTTTTGTTGTTGTTTTTTGTTTGTTTGTTTGTTTGTTTTTTTGTTTTTGTTTTTGTTCTTTTGTTTTTTGTTTTTTTTTTTTGTTTGTTTGTTTGTTTTTTTTCCTCGAGATTCACTTTCAGTGCTAAGAAAACACGTTTGAAGTTGACTGGTCGAAACTACTACAATTTTCCCTTGACCTTTGCTTGGAGGTCCATATGTGCAAGTTGGGTGGAATTAGACCAATAAAAATCCATATTGGAGCTTCTAGAAACCAATTCCAAGTGTCAAATTTCATTCTAGAGTGGTGCTACTACCTCAACCATGGAGGTAGCCACAAAAACTTGATAAATCTTCAACAACTTGAACTTGCTAAACTATCATTAGTAAAACCATGCAAAATTCTTCTTAATTCATTAAAAATAATGGAAATAATAATAATAAACCATGTAAACATGTATGCGGAAATTTGGTGTGTTTTATGGAGGAATATGGTTAAAAATGCTAACAATGGATTAATGGAATGATGTAAAATGGATAGTTTGGTTAATGGAATTATGACAATTTGGAGGCCCAACAGATGATATGTCAATCTATTGTTATATCACAAGGTGAACATGTGTTTTTATAGTGTGTAGGTGTTTGGAGTGTATAGCCAATTCGATAAGGTTTTGATTGAGTGTGAGTTTTCATTTTCGAGTGTTAGAAATTGTATTTATCACCTTTAGAATGTTCACTACCTTAAATATGAGATTGTAATGCCATAAATCATTTTGACAGAGTGTGATAGACATGACAGAATGTATGATAAAGTATAGGGTGTAGAGACCAGAGCATGGACATATGTAGAAGTCTATGTAATGATGACAATGCTAGTGTGATTTGGTCAACAACATGCAAAGATCATTAATAGAGAAAAGGGAAGAGTAAAGGACAAAAGTTGTTGCTACAATGGTGATAGAGTGTTAGCCTATTTTCTATATGTTTATGTATTGGTAAGTACGTTTGCAGAGAGCATTGAGTATTGAAGCATGCAGTTATTGAGTAGGGTTATTTTATGCTTGGTGTATATGTCTTGTTTCTCATAGACCATTTATCTTAGATCATGTATTATTGATTTATTTTGGATGGTTGAGTATGCTTTATATTAGAAAATTTACATGGTTGATTCATAGTAATGGTGTGTTGTAGCGGTTGCAACCACCCTCCAAAATTTTGCCTATGCTTCGATTTTGTAGCCTTCCCTTCCTTCTTATCTATAGGAGCTCATATTACACTGATCTAGGTATTCATGCTTCAATTGAGACTTATATTTTTCATTTGTGATTTTGCTTTCTTGTTTTCACACTTAGCTTATTTTTCTAAGTTACAATATGATCCCATAACTTGGTCTCACAACATCTCTGGGCTTGCCTCCAAAAACTGTGCAATCCTTGAGGGCAAGTAACCTTGATGATAGGAATTGCACAGTCCTGACTAGTAGTCAACCTTCAACTCAGAAATTGTGCAGTCACGGAAGGTAGCCTAGCACCGAGCCCAGAAACTACGCAATCCCTCACGACGCTCTGAAACTGTGCATTGCACTAAGCCTGAAAATTTCCTAGTTCCCTGGAACTGTGCAGTCATTCCCTATAGTTTGCATGGAAATTTTCCCAAAAAATAAAGAAAACTAAAGGGAAAAAAGAATCCCTAGGAAGTATGGATCCATTATTAGTATCCCGAAGGAGGTACACTCATTATTCTTATAATTTTTTGCTAAGTGTCACTTTTTCCTTGATTTTAGGCACGCGCTCCATAAAACCACATTCGATCAAATGTAGTCAATCAATACCTATAGAGAGCATTTGTGCATTTCATCTTGAAGCTCTAGCATTCTCGAAGAGATCAAGGAACATTCAATGGAGTTGTCGTCAATTTTTCGGGTGAGTTTTGCGTTTATCACCTTTTACCGCCTTTTTGTAGCTTGTTGTTGTTTTGCTTGTGTGAGTGATTTTTTGCTTATTTATCTTCATGGTTGCTAGTGTTTCAAATTATTTTAACTTGTCGAATAATTTTTCTAAGTTTTCATTTTCCTTTCACAAGTTTCGCATTGGTTTTCCTATTTTTGCACCAATGGTCATCGTTGGGGTGACCGATGAGCACCAGTATTGCAGCAAGGATGCTACAACTCCTAGGCTACTATATTTACAAACTTGGAGGTGAAAGTGCTGTATGCACAAGTAAAAGTGATGGTTCTACCTATTGTCACTATTTAGCTGGCAAGAGACCACTGGGGTTCCAAGCTAGACTTATATAGAGTCAGAAGAAGCTTGATTCTTTGATGGAAGAAAGGAAAATCTATTGTAAGAGAGTTACTCTACTGCAGTAATGGAGAAAATCAACATGTAATGCTAAACCACACCATACCCTAATTAACCATTTAAGAAGCTATGCTAAGAAAAAATGCTAAATCAACAATAAAAAAATGCTACTATCTAAGTTGTGGAAGTAAAAAGCATCAAGAAATAATAATGTGCAAGTAAAGAAACTAAAGTAAATCTATTTTCACTTTTTTGGTCTTTTTAGGCAAAATCAAATATGCAAACTAATTGTTCTTGTTGATGTGACAGGTGGATTAAATGTGTTTGAGGATGGCTAGAAGGTTCATGAAGTGGTTGGATGGTGTGGAGGGGTCCAATAAATCTTTTTGTGACTTCCTAGAGGTTTCCCATCAATTCAGCCTCAAAACAGGTCGTTTCAGGAAAACCTATAGGATGTACTAGAAACCTACAGGATGGTCCTATACGAATTACAGGAAACCTACAGGATACAACCAAGAGCTAATTTTGAGGTGTTGGAGGTTTTGGGAGGCTTAGAAAAGGTGTGTGATGGGTGGAATGGAGTGTTAGAAGGTCTAGGAGCACTTAGGAGTAAATATCCAAGATAAGAGATGGTTAGGTTCGCTTAATGTGTTTAGGAGAATTTCAATACAAAATGATGAAAACTAGTGAGGGTGAAGGTGGAGGCAAGGGATGGCTAAGGTGGATGAAGTGGAAGGAGGTTGCTATCTCTAAAGTCTTGGTCTCCTCCTGAAGCACCTACTCTACATAAAACATGTGTGTCTTCCAAAACTTCATGCAACAAGATACATTTTCATAAACTAGAAAAGCAGAACTAATGAATCAACTGCCTTTATTATGCATGAAGAAAGTTGTTGAATGGAATGAAAGCATGAGTGAGATCTATTGCAGAAATGGAGATGGAAAAGATGACAATGAAATCTACCTTGCAACATTAACCAAATACTAAATTAAAGACAACAATCTCCAAAGCTCATAAAAGAACTAGAAATATGTGTTTTTGGGGTTGCTTAAGGGTCCCTTCCTCAAGTCATGGTCCCAGAGGGAGGAAGTGAGGCCGAGACACTTGCTAACAACCTTGTGATGATCCTTTTTCTCCTTACTAACCTTCTACTTGAAATAAAGTCATAAATGGAAGCAAACTATCACACAACCAATCTAATATACACTAATTGTAATGGAAATGCATCTATTAAGAAAATTAACAATTAAGCTATGAATCTACACTAAACATACATGTACAATCAAGAGGAGCCTTGGCTACTAGGGTTGGGCCCTAACCCAAGAGCTTCAGCCCTTTGAGTTAACTCAATGCTGGCTCAAAACAAAACTCATTCTTATTACCAAACATCGAATTACATTAAAAGAAACTTGCAACTTGAAAATAGAGTAGAGTTTTATAATAAAAAATCTAAATCCTACTGAGGTCCTAGGTCTCTCTACTTATACATCTGAAGTCTCCAATGACTTCCTTAAAATTAGGGAGGCTCCGCTCCCCAAATTGAGATAAAGTGGTGCTTTGTCTCTCACTTGCTCGTCTATATTCTAGTCCTCAT
This sequence comes from Pinus taeda, assembly GCA_000404065.3. Lineage (NCBI taxonomy): Eukaryota > Viridiplantae > Streptophyta > Pinopsida > Pinales > Pinaceae > Pinus > Pinus taeda. The sequence goes on along the minus strand of APFE031355236.1, from coordinate 91,440 downwards.
GATTTGGATGTTTGCACTCTGAGCTGATGGAGGAATATTTGAATGGAGGGGTAGTAAATGAGGAGGATTTACTTCCTATAATCCCTCTCCCTTGTCCCATTCAAGTTTTTACCTTGGTCTTTGCCAAAATTCCTTGATTTTCTCCTTTTATCCTGCTTTGAATGCACATTAGACCACATAGCAAAATATCCAGGTCTAACTCACCTCATAAACAAAATATAATCAAAAACATGAAATAAATTATATGAATAGTTGGTTTGACTAAGATAGGAGATGAATTAAGGGCCATACAATTACCCAATGATGAGGCCCATCAGTGAATCTCCTCACATATTTGATTTTCCTTCTGCTTGATTAGTTTCTACACTTGATCTACATTGATTCATTCACACTTACTTAGTTTTTCACTCAAGATCACATCATCACTCACTCCTGCTTGTTTTTTAAAGTTCCACCAGGCAGATCAACACTTTCCTTGGCCATATATTTTCTTTCCCAACTAGCCACTATGCAATCCTAAGGCTCAATCTAGAATCTTGCCTCTGGAACTGTGCAGTACAGGCTGGCCCCAAATATGCAATGCACAATTTCAGGGGTCAACCTGTCACCTTGGCCACTGATATTGAAATGTGCAGTCCCTCCAATTCTCTACCAATGTTGGGACTACGAATTTTATAGTACCATGCCTCAAGCTTCATCCTTAGTTGTTGGGATTGTGCAGTGCATAGTTCCCAAAGGTAGTCGACCCCCTTGCCAATGAAAATTGTGCAATACTTATCTCCAGTTTTCTGGCTTGTTGCTTGATCATGCTTTGAAGGTAGATTTTCTCAATCTACTGTTTTCTTTCCATGAGTGTCCTTTCTATCCCATAGGTACCACACTTGTGAAGCACTTCCCTCCAACAGTCATTGTTACCATGGCACCAAACAGAGTTTCTTCAAAAGAGAACACTGAAAAAAGTATTGGGGAAGCAGTTGAGCAAGCGCTAGTTAACTTGCCAATATATGCAAACACTCAAATCTTTATAGAAAGGAGTCAACACTAACATGGCAAAAAGTCCAACAACAGTAGTAGAAGGTAGAAACCTGGTACAAGATAAGGGAAAGAGAAAGGTTGTAGACAATATAGTTGGGGAACAAGGCTGCAAGATGAAAGAAAATCCAATCTTCATTCATGAAGATTTAGTAGTAGGAGAAAAAGGAAGTAGAGGATATAAAGAGAAGAGTAAAGGAAGAGAGAAAATCAAAGCTTGGAAAAAGAAGAACTAAGGTTGCAGAAAGTAGAACAAGAACTGAGGGAAGAACGAAAACAAAGAAGGAAAGAACAGGAGGAGAAGAAGAAGAAATAATAATAATAAAGGAAAGGTGCAATGTCAAGAGAAACAACGTCGATTCAAGTTAAAGAGAAAGGACAAAACCAACCGGTAGTAGAGGGGGAGAGTGAATAGATGTGGGATCGAGAGCTTGCTCAGCAGAGTGAAGATTTGATTGAAGTTGTGGACATGGAGTCGGAACCAAAACTGGAGGATGAAGATGGTGATCTGATTCCCAGTGCACCATAGGTCACCGTTAAGCATCCACCACCTAAAGTTGTAGAGTTATCCTCGAGCAAGGAAGGGGACATAGTTGTTGAGCTAGAGTGTTACCAAACTCAAGCATCATAGTGTCTTGTCTTGTTAGGTTGTCAATTTGTCTCTACCCTATTTTGTCCTATATGTGTATAAGTGTAAAATGTAATATTATTTGTAATTATGTTGTAAGTGAAATTTCAAGTGCCAATATTGGAATACGAAGAGTCATCATGTAATATAATGTGTCATTTTTAAAATAAGTTGAAGAGTCATGAGGGTAGTCCAAAGATCAAAAAGGGGAGTTGAAGAGTCACCCCCTCTTTTTATAAATACAACCTCATAACTCATGTAAAGGCTTGCGAAGAGCTTGGGAGTATTGTGAAGAACCTTGGCTTCTCCATAGTGTAGAGCGAGTATACTTATTTGGAGGAGTAAGTGTTCTTGAAATGTTCCACTATTAGGGCTAGTGGTCATCTATGGTGTATGTATGAATGGAACTTTCACTTATAATAATAAAATCAGAGCCAACATGCTTTCATGCATATGTTGTCAATATAGTAGAACTATTCTTGTTGTATTTTCAATGTATGTTATTTAACTTCTTATGCTTTGAAATATTTCGTTTACATTTGTATTAATCATATTGAATGCATGTTGTTGTATTAACTCATCACTTTAACTTGTAGACTATTCCGCATCTTAGCTTGTGATGTCATTTTACTCATGTGTTCCTTTCAAGCTGTGTACTATTATAGGCTTCCAAGGGGTGCACTTCCTTTTCCCTTCGTGCATTGGAATCTTCATGCATCACACTTGACTCTTCGCAGGGTCACACACTTGCTCTCACCCAAAGTTATCATACTTCACTCTACGTGTTTTTGCAGTCAAGGCATAACATTACCACTCATTGTTGGGACTCCTACTCCAAAAAATGTGAGGTCTAGTTGGGACTTCATATTGGGTAGATCCCCTAAATGTTGGTGGGTCCAACACTATCAAAATTTCTAGTGTTAGAAGGATGGCCAGATGAAAAGCTAGGCCCTTGAAGTCTGTTTTTAATTTATGCACTCATTTAATGACTTCTTCCACAATAATAATCCCAACATATTTTTCTAGAGATGTAAGTCTGCAAGTGCCGGTGAGCATTGTAGATGAATTGTCAACCCTTAAATTCGATAGTGAGGGTGAGACAACCTTGCTTAAGCATACTGTTCACTTTCTTGAATTCTACATAGAGCACAACATCCACTATAAGGATGTTTCTTGTAGGTTTTTCATCCACTTGTTCGAAGGTACATAAAGAAATGGTGTCGCACATTGACTAATGCCTCCATACACTCTTTCAAGCATATTTTCATAGAACTGTCTTTTGCTTTTGACATATTTGATCGTAAATGTATGGGAAAGAAAATTTTATAATTGTGAAAATCACCTAATGAATCATTGCATCATTTTCACATTCACTTTATGCATTTGTGTTTTGAAAATCTGAAAGATGAAGTTGATTGGAAGTTCTTGAGAAGAAGACTTCAATATCTTGTTCACATTTTAGAAAATCCGCACGAGTTAAAATATTTTTAGCTGCTCCCAACATACCTTGGAGTTAGAGATTCTAAATTTGTGACAAGGTTGCCATTCCAAGTGACTCTCCGTCCTCTTCTCATTAAACAATTCTAGTTCCACAAGATGAAGTAGGAGAAATTGAAAATTCATCTGTTGATCTACCATAATATTTTCCCAACTCACATACTCATAATTTCAGTGCAGGTTTGGAATGTCAATTTAATGATTGTGATGAAGTGTTATCTCCTTGTCCTCCATCGTTTGGTCCTTCTGGTCCTCCTCATTGTGATATGTTGTGTTCACTTGTTTCAAATATCTCTTGTGATGTTCATGAGGATCAAGTGTTGGATTGAGTTGTTGTTGAGTAGCCAACTTGCAATATCATTCGCGATGATTATGTAGGGGATCCCATAGTTGAACAATAATTTGTGATGAAGGATGATTCTCTTCCTTCCAAACCTCTCCATCATCCTGACATTTCCCACGATTCTGTCATTTTTGTTGAATCATGTGAAAATTTAGTTTATGATGATGTTACTACTTCTGATCATTCATAGAACACGTGGGATGTCAGTTTTTCATCCATATGTGTAGAGGATGAATATTCTACTTTTGATCTTCCTAATGTCCCATCTCATCTTTTGAAAACTTAGAGGGTGAAATTTATCATTTTTTATCTTCCCCTCTTTGCAATTCATCAGATGATGAGGATGCCTCCGTCTGTGATCTTGAACATTCTGATTGTGGTTGTTGCAACCTCTTCATTGATTCATTCGATCACGATTCTTATTTTTCCACTGCTATTTTTTCCCATTCACCGATCTGTGATGATCTACCTTTTGATGAGTTGGAAATTCCTCAAGTTTTCAAGGCACTTAAACCCCAACTGATGGTTATGTAAGGTTCTTGTAGTCTTGAGGTTAGTTACACTATCAATAATAATAGTGTTGAATATTTTGAGGCTCCTCATCATTCTACTGCACATAGAGAAAAACGATTTTTTCTTACAATTTTTGGATCCTCCATCTATATTACACGATCCTATCACTCAGTCATTGGAGGAGTCGTACATGGAGAGCATTGTCGAAAAATGAGAGAAAATCTTCTTTCTTCATGATTGATCGTCTTTGCAGTCTGAAATCTTGTGCTTGTATGTTTGTAACTTGCAATCCGTCAAGACACCATGATATAATCGTAGAATGTCTTTCATATGCTTTTCATTGTTACTTTTATGCATGTATATTCAAACTTTGAACATTTTGGTTTTCATTTTCCTATATTTATTGTTTATTGATTTGCTTGTATATCTTTCTTGACATGTATTCCTTTTCCCACATAGGTCAACCAATGCACTAGTGGTTGCATTAGAAGTATCATTTCATGTAAGTTTTTCCTATGCTTTGTTTAGGTTAGGATTAGGAGTATTTTTTCTTTTCTTTGTTTTTTCCTTTGATTTTCTTTACTTTGATTTTCTTTCTCTCCACTTCTTTTCATTGTTTTGTTTTCTTTTGAGTCATAGGTTAGCTTCCACATGAGACCGTGTTTGGATTCTCAGACAAGCTCAGTGAAATCTAAGAGGAAGTTGTACTTCTATCAAAACTTGGTTATTTGTCTATTCCCTCTCTTTATGTGAATATTGCATTTCTTTTAGTTGATGATACTCTGATGGAAAATACGTTCCTTTTTGAGAGAGTCATGGTGGAATGACAATGCTTCCACTTTTAATTAGTATCACCTACTCTAATCGTTCTTATATTTTTTGTTAACCCTTTTCATCTAAGTTGAGTAGAGTGAGGAGGGGAGGAAAACCTTAACAAGTATGTTAGAGGTATACATAAATATCCTTATCTGAAGGGAAAACCACTTCTTCTCTCAATAAGTCAGGATCCCTCTTTTATCCCATGAAATAATAAGTTCCTATTCACAGTTCTTTCAACAAATAAAAATATAAAAAAATGAAAAATGAAATAAAAGGCGAAAGAAGAGTAATTATTCCTTCGCAGAGAGGTGAAGCAAGCAACTCTACTAGTGTACTATCCAGGTTCATTGGCAGCAGAGCAATGCTTGTGTTCCTGAAGTGACTCTATTGGGGTACTATCCAGGCTTACTGCTACTAAAGAAACACCAAAGATGAAAAATAAGAATCTAACAGTCTCTTTACTTGTACATCTATATACTCCTCATCCCCAATCGAAACAACTCAGTTTTACTTCTATTGGTAGGTGTGTTGCCGATGAAGAGAATGGTAAGGGATATATCTTTAACTCAAGCTAACTGAAGAAACTATGATAATCAATGAATTGAACAATACTTGCAGAAGAGTTATACATGTTTTTCATAGGACATGATCCATGAAGAGAGCTTGAGTTCTACTAGTGCTTCACCAATATTGTAACGACTACAACCCTCCAAATTTTTTCCTATGATTCGATTTTGGAGCCTTCCTTTTTATCCATAATCCCTCATCTTTCACTGATCTAGGTATCCATGCTTTGTCTGAGACTTATATTTTTCATTTGTGTTAGTGCTTTCTTGTTTTCGTACTTATCTTATCTTTCTAAGTCACAAGTTGATCTCCCAACATGGTCTCATAGCAGTTTTGGGCTTGCCTCCAAAAACTACACAATCCTTGATGGAAAGCATCCTTGTTGATAGGAATTATGTAGTCCTGACTAGCAGTTAGCCTTGAGCATAGAAACTACGTAGTCATGGAAGGCATCCTGACATTGAGCCTAGAAACCGCTGAGTGCAGAAAATATGTAGTACACTGAGTCAAAAAGTTGTATGGTTCCCCGTAACTGTGCAGTATTTCCCTCTTGTGTGCATGGTAAGTTTCCCTCAAAAGAAAGAAAAATAAAGGGAAAAAACATCCCTAGGAAGTAGGGATCCATTATTAGTATCTCGAAGGAGGCACACTCATTATTTTTAGAAGTTTCCCCCAAGTGTCACTTTTTCCTTGTTTTTAGGCATGTTCATCATAAAAACTCATTTGTCCAAATCTAGTCAATCGATGCCTATAGAGCTCATTTGTGCATTTGAACTTGAAGCTCTAGCATTCCCAAAGAGATCAAGGATCCTTTGGTGGAGTTTCCGTCATTTTTTTGGGTGAGTTTTGTTTTTATCGCCTTTTGTTGCCTTTTGTATCATTGCTTGTCATTTGACTTGTGTGAGTGATTTTTTACTTATTTCTCTTCATGGTTTTTGGCATTTCAACTTATTTTAACTTGTAGAAGCATTGTTCTAAGTTTTTGTTTGCCTTTTCCTATTTTTGCATCGATGGTCGTCGTTGTAGTGACTCTCCTCACATATTTGATTTTCCTTCTGTTTGATTAGTTTCTACACTTGATCTGCATAGATTCATTCACAATTAGTTAGTTTTTCACTCAAGCTCACATCATCACTCATTGATGCTCATTTTTAACACTTCCACTGAGTAGATCAACACTTTCCTTGGCTAGATCTTGTCTTGCCCAACTAGGCACTGCGCAATCCTGAGGCCCAAGCCATAAGCTTGGCCTTTGGAATTGCACAATGTGTAGTACAAGGTTGCCCCAACTACACATTGTGCAATTCCAGGGGTCATCCTGTCACCTTTCCCACTGAGACTTCACAGTGCAGTCTCTCCCAGTCTTTGCCCATTCTGGGACTGCAAATTATGCACTCCAAAACCTTGGTTTCTAGAACTACACAGTGCACAGTTTCCATAGTCAACTAGTCTCTCTTGCCAATGGAAATTGTTCAATCCTTCTATCCAGTTGCCTGGATTGCTACTTAATCATGCTTTGAAGGTATATTTTCTTAAGCTAATGTTTTCTTTCCATGAGTGCCCTTTTTGTCCACTAGGCACCACACTTTTGAAGCACTTCTCTCAAGCAGCCATTGTTACCATGGCATTAAAAATATTTGCTTCAAAAGATATCAGTGAAAGAAGTAATGGGGAAGCAGTTAAGCAATTGCTAGTTAAATTTCCTGTTATGTCGGTATCTTCATCCCTCCATCAGTGATCAAATTCTCTTTTTGCATGCATTTTAGGTGTCCCATCCGATCAGATGCATTCCATTAGGTCATGGATCAACTGATGGAAGTGGTTCATTATCAATTTCCCTCATGGTCTTTACCTGCTGGCCTATTTTCACAAGTTCAGGTCATTTACAGTCATTTTTTGTCATTACATTTGCAAAAGCCATTTTTAGGGTTTTATGTCTCATTAGGTCTAGGGTTTGTCACAATAGTCATGGAAAAGCTGAATAAGGTTCAACAGGCACATGAGGAGGTCAAATAAGGTCTGAAGATCAAAATTTCAATGATGATATACTCAATAAGTGAGTTTTTTCCTCAAAACCCTGTTTTGAGGTAAAACAAAGTTTTATTTTTTAAGTATAATATTTTATGTAATTTTAATTTTTTCTGTATGTAATAAGTTCAAAGCCACTTCCCTTGGTCACCTTGCCAACTCTAGCTTCTACAAAGACACAAAAACATCAATGCATCAATTCATCAAGTGATCAAGAAAAGTCAAACTGCCAAATGCAAAACAGAGCTTTCAAAAGCAAAGTGACTTTAACAATAGAAAGGTGGGTTTGAAATGGATGAAAAATTAAAGTCATTCATATTTAAAGTGAAAAAGGTCCTCTTTGTCATTTCATTGTGCAAATGCACTCTTGGAGGACAAAAATTGGCTTTGTGGGAGAAAGAGGCAAAATCAGGCAAAAATCATGAAAATTTGGTGGCGCTATGCATCTGAACACTGGCGCTACGCACCTGCCTAGCGCTATGCATCTGGCGTAGGTTTTGAACTGGATTTTGGTCATGTGCTACGCATAGAAAGTGCACTATGCACCTGGGAGGCAGTGCTACGCATCTGTTGTTTGAGCTTCAAAACCAATTTTATCACCCTCTTCTACCTTCAAATGCATAAATAACCTCTTGGCAAGTAAGTACAACCTCTCATCTAGTCTAGAAAGGGATTTTTTCCATCTTTGGTGATGATTTATGTATCTAAAAAACAAACCCTAGCTGTCACCAAAATTATCTTGTCAAAGTTGCATAGGGTTTTGTTTTCTGTTGTTAATCCCCCTTTGATCATTCTCCACACCCCATTCCCTTCCCTTGCTACTAAAATTTCCTAAATCCTTTCCTCTTTCCCCCTCCCAAAATCATTTGGCATCCACTCCCTAAACCCTATACATTCCCAAAACCCTAATCCCATTTCCTATTCCCTCATTGCATTCCCTCTACCATCAAAACTCTCATTTATAGTCATAAAATCATTCAATCCCATTTCCCAAAAGGAAAAATAGCAGTCACCCTATTCACCCTCATACCTTAAAGAAAATCTCTTCATACTCATCATTTTTCACTCCAAATTTACAAATATGGAGACAGACTCAACATATGAAAAGGATGATGAAACTATCAGTGATCCTTCCCAAGAGGCTCATGCACCAAGGAAACCACATAAAGGAGGAAAACATATCCGGGAGGATCCCAATACCCTTACATAGTTACTAGCTTGCCCTCTTGCAGTAGCCTGTTTCAAACATTAGTCTTCTTACCGGTTTTGTGAAATGGTGGAGAGGGTACAATATCACCATGAGCTTGATAGGTTATTTTTTCTTCATCTTCACAATGGCCAGGTGAACCTAGCTGGTGTCTCTTTCACCTTGACACCTGAAACCATAGCAGCAGCAATAGGCATCCCTAATGTGGGTGAACAGTGGAATAAGGGGAAGCATGTGGGCAGAGAGCACTATGAGCCTTACATCAACGCTACTTATCGGAGGCAAATCAGTAGGGTCTTTCCTTTAAAATTCTTGCAAGATACTTATGCTCCACTCATGAAACTCATTATCAAATATTCCACCTATGAGGGAAGGTTTTCTCGTCTATATAAATACCATGTCAGATTGCTGATGAATTTCACAAGAGTGACGATGATGAATCTTCCATACTTTATATGCCAGAATATTGAGAAAATGGCTCATTATGTGCAAAGGAAGCCGATTCCTCAGTAGTTCAGTAACATTTACCATTTTGCATTAATTAAAATTGTTGTTTTTCATAAGCTAAGTTTGTTGAATATTTCATGGGATACTTTCATTGCACATGAGGTCTTCAAAAGCCCTCAGGTGACTCCATCGGTGCTTCATGAGGAAGCAGGGCCTTCAAACCAGCCAAATGTTCATGAGACTAAACCTATAGGTGTGCCAATATTTGTCACCTATGAGAAAGGCACAATGAGACTATTTGCAGCTGCCAAATGAGTATTATCTCCACCAGGGGTGGAAGGGGTCTCATTCTCTTCATCGGACAATAGGAAAATGTCATCTTCACCTGGGCTAAAAGGGGCTACCATAGTTTCTAGTATGAATACTGGATCCAATATGATGATCCCTATGATCTATAGTTAAATATTTTATTCTTTCCTTGTTGGAGTTCGGGCCTCATATATCCATCGAACTATCTTTTCTTTCACGAAGTTTTCTTATAGCATCTATAATAGCCTCTGTCTGGTTTCTTCTTCAGCAGAGTAGGCATAGGACAAAGGAAAGAAACCATTGTATGATGAAGGGCCTTCTGAAGGCCAAGACAGGGATTTCATTTTGATTGAGGAAGAGGACACTGATTTGGGCTCACTCAAGGATGCGATCATCAAGGAACAGGAAGCTGAGATCAAAACCCTATCACTTAAAATTGAGAGGGCTAAATGGATCATTAATTACCTTGAGCAATAGAACAAGCAATTGGAGGACAAAAAAACAATCATGGAGCTGCAAAACATAAGGGAAAACTGACAATTGGCAAAAAGAACGAAAATCAAGCTAACTTCACTAGAGCAAGAAATTGAGGCTGACCAGGAATCATGGTTAGAGAGGGCAAACATTCATTTGGAAAAGATGATGGACAAGGCTAACAAGGAGAAGAAAATTTTGTGCCACATGGCTTATCACTATTTGGCCCAGAACAAAATTTGCAAGACAAGGATAAGAAGCCTAAAAGCCAAGTTAAGGAGAGCCTTGAAAGTCAAAAAAGAGCAAGATAATCTCAAGATCTTGGTTGATGCATCATTGGACCAACATAACACATGAAGAGGATCACTCATGCCAAATTTCAAGAAATTTGGTCAAGTTTTTGTCATTTTTGAAATTTTGAGGCAAAAAACAGGTTTTTCTTACAGGTGCATAGCGCCACCGGTGCTACAATTTTGATGAGGGCATATTCTTGCAAAATGGCTTACATATTTGAAATTAGCATGAAAAAATATGGTTGCTCAGAAATGGCTGGAAAGTTTTGACAAGTTTTAGACCTCCAAAAGGGCCAAAAACACCCAAAAAGTGCCCTCTTTGCCACGTTTTTGCCACATAGGAAGAAGTCTTGGGAGATCGCATTTTTGGAGGGGAAAATGGACTCCAAATCAAAAAATTCAAGTTGTACCAGAAAGTAGACTCACCAAGATTTCCAATGAGATATGTTGTACCTGGTTTGGACTTCGGGAAGCCTTCCAAAAATAGCCTGTAAAAAGCGTTACACATTAAATCAACGGTGCTACACATAGGAGAAAAATTTGCCATTTTTGCCTGTTTGCTCGGAATTTCGCCTAGTCTTCTACCAATTTGACTTTTTCTCTCTCATGGTCAAACTCATGATGTAAATTGATGTAAAAATGATGAAAATTGACTTGAGGTAGATACATCAGTTTTAGGTGGTTTTGAACTGAATGAATCAATTTCCATAGTTTTAAAGGTAAGCCATTCCACTGCCTATTGTTTAGTTCCTAGTTTAGATCTTGTTGAAATAGCTCCTTGACTCATGGATTCAATCCCTAATGGCTAGAATAGGTGGTTTGATGCCTATATCTTGTACTTTCTTAGTCATTTGTCAAGGTTGGACTCTTTTGGATGCATTGAGCACTATTGTACATCACTTCTACAGTTTGGCAAGGAAATAAACCAGGGTTTTGCAGCATTTTGTGGGATTCTTGTGGTAATGTGATTTAGCATTGTTTTCTTCTCTGTAATTTAGTTGATCTTATTTTTATGTGTAGCATCATCTCTCTCTTTTAGGATATTAAATGAATCAAATTTAAAGGTAGAATTCATTAGTGTTTCAGTGCTCTACCTTGAAGTTTATTTAGTTCTACATGTTTTCTACTGTTTGAAGAGGGCTCATGACACTTGCATGCCCTCTCTAGCTCCTCACCAATATTTATGCTCACCATTACACTCATTTCAAAGTGCTAAAACTCTTTCCTACCTTGCCCCACAGAAACCTCTGCAAATCTGTGTTGATTTCTCGGACCCAAAGCTGCCTTCCTCATCTGATCCAGCAACCAACCATTAAAATCAAACAAAATACTCTGAGAAAAAATACCTAGCCTAAAATTAGTATTTGTATCAGTCATCTCAAGCATTAATTGCCATATTTTCTTTGAGATTGACAAGGAGAGAGCCCTCTCCTGACCTGGTAGGGCTAGCTACCAGGTTAAGCGTGGTTTGATGCTACCCTAGACCTGCCTTTCTTAGCCTGAGGTAGATTTAGGCCCTAAAATTTGCTATATATTTAGACACTCAACTATTTATAGAAAAGGAGTCAACACTAACATTTCATCAAGTCCAGTAGCAGTAGCAGAAGGCAACAACCCGGTACAAGATGAGGGAAAGAGAAAGGTTGTGGATAGTATAGAGGGGGGACAAAGTTGCAAGATGAAATAGATCCAATCTTCATGCAGGAAGATTTAGCAGTAGAAGAAAAATTAAGCAAAGGATACAAAGAGCAGAGCGGAGGAAGAGAGAAAAGAAAAGCTTACAGGAAGTAGAAACAAGGGTGCAGAAATCATAACAAGAACTTAGGGAAGAACGAAATAAAACGAGGAGAGAATAGGATGAGAATCAGAATCGGGAAAAAGAAGAAAGGGAAAGTGCAATGTCAAGAGAAATAACATTGATTCGAGTTGAATAGCATGGACAAAACCAACTAGCAGTAGAGGGGGAGAGTGAATAGATGCAGGATCGGGAGCTTGCTCAGAAAACTGAATACTTGACTGAAGTTGTAGACATGGGGTTGGAACCAAAACCACAGGATGAAGATGTTGACCTGATACTTAGTGCACCACATGTCACTGTTCAGTCTCACCACCTCTAGCCACAGAGTTAGCCTCGTGCGAGGAAAGGGACATATTCCCTCTTGATGATGATTCGGTAATGGATGTGTACAATTTGGCATATAATGAACTTCATAAAAGGATTGTACAAGTGCAGAGAGATCATTTTTCAGATGGTCATGCATCACTTACATTCATTAGAGAAAGGGTGATAGTGGAAAACACCAGCAGGAATCCAAATGCCATTGTCAAAGCCAACTTGGCCTTTGCGAGAGTGATGAGATCAAACACTCATTATTTGAAGGAAGATAGTAAGCAATTGATACAAAATTTATAGGTTTCCTAGAAAGAGATGTAACATCTCTACGGAGAAGCACAAAATGCAACTCTCACATAGGTCTACTTGGGGGAAATGAGAGTAGCAATACTTGGTGAGGTATGAACACTTGAAGAGACCATGCGAGACCTTTAGGAGGAGCTCATGACCATACATAAGGTATTTGTATGCTTTCATAGCTTGTAGCAGAAGAGCAAGGAATTTTTCAAGACTCTTAGGAATGTGAAAACTGTCATCACTATCGTGGAAGAATGGACAATGTGATATAAAGGGACACCACATACTTTAGTAAAGAAGATGAAGGTTCAAGAATTGTTGGAGAAACCAAGAGTTTGAATGTTGATTCAAAAGAACAAGAAAATAACCTCGTTCATTGGAAACATTTAGGCCTCATATGTATGGTTGTACAATAGTTTGGACTTCATGGTGAGAACCCAAAAATCCCATCAGTCAGCTCAGTCACCAAAGCTAAATGCAAACACCAAGTTAGGCAGGAAATGGAAGAGTACTTGGAGTAGCTGAGACAGGTTTCCGCCAAGGAGGATTTAGATATGAACAGAAAAAACATGCAGAACTACCACAGTGGTCCTATCTAGATCAGAATCATGTTGCTCCTACTCGAGAAAGAGATTAATACTAGTTCCAAATCATTGTATCCAGATGTTATGGAGGCTAGAGTCCACTTTGAGCCTGACACCATCATGCAGTTTGGGGATTTCATCACCCAATACCAAGCTTGGCATCGATACTTGACTAAGAATTATCAAGTGGAAGTTGTCGAGTTAGACTATTCCCAAACTCAAGCATCACAATATCTTGTCTTGTTAGGTTTTCTCTGGGGCTATTTTGTCCTATATGGGTATGAGTGTAAAATGCAATATTATTTGTAATTATGTTGTAAGTGAAATTCCAATTGCCAATATTGGAATATGAAGAGTAATCATGTAATATAATGTTTCATTTTGTAAATAAATTTAAGAGTCATGAGGGTAGTCCAAAGGTCACAAAAAGGATTTTAAGAGTCACCCCCTCTTGTTATAAATAGAATTTCATAACTCATGTAAAGGGATTTTGGGAGCCACGATTTTAGCTAGGCTTAGGTTTAGGAAGAACTTGGGAGTATTGTGAAGAGCCTTGGCTTCTCCATAATGTAGAGTGAGTATACTTTTTTGGAGGAGTAGGTGTTCTTGACTATAATGTTCCACTATTGGGGCTAGTGGTCATCAATGGTGTATGTATGAATGGAGCTTTCACTTATAATAATAAAATCAGAGCCAACATGCTTTCATACATATGTTGTGAATATAGTAGGACTATTCTTGTTGTATTTTCAATGTATTTTATTTAACTTATGCTTATGCATATGAAATATTTTTTTTGCATTTGTATGAATCTTGTTGAATGCATGATGTTGTATTAACTCATCACTTAACTTGCGGACTATTCCGCATCTTAGATTGTGATGTATTTTTCCCATGTGTTCCTTTCAAGTTGCGTACTATTATAGGCTTCTAAGGGGCACACTTCCTTTTCCCTTCATGTGTTGGAACCTTCATGCATCACATTTGACTCTCTACAGGGTCACACACTTGTTCTCACCCAAAGTTATCATACTTCACTCTACATGTTTTCGTAGCCAAGGAATAACATTACCACTCACTGTTGAGTCTCCTACTCCAAACAATGTGATGTCTAGTTGGGACTTCATATGAGGGAGATACCCTGAATGTTGGTGGGTCTAGCACCATCAACATTTCTGGCACTAGAAGGAGGGCTAGATGACAAGCTAAGCCCTTGCAGTCTGTTTTGAATTTTTGCACTCATTTAATGACTTCTTCCACAATCATAATCTCGGCATGTTTTTCCAGAGACATAAGTCTCCAAGTCCCATAAGCACTGTAGATGACTTGTCAACCCTTAAATTCGATGGCAAGGGTGAGACAACCTTTCTTGATCATATTGTTCATTTTCTTGAATTCTCCACAAAGCACAACATCCACTATAAGGATTTTTCTTGTAGGTTTTTCATCGTCACATTCGAACGACACGTAAGGAAATGGTGTGACACATTGACTAATGCCTCTCTACACTCTTTTGAGCATATTTTTACAAAACTATCTCATGCTTTTGACATGTTTAATTGTAAACATTTGGGCAAGAAAATTTCAGAATTGTGAAAATCACCTGATGAATCATTGCATCACTTTCACAATTTTTTTATGCATTTTTGTTTTGAATATCTGAAAGATGAAGTTGATGGGAAGTTCTTGACAAGAATATTTCAATATCTTTGTCACATTTCAGAAAATCTGCACGAGGTAGAATCTTTTGAGCCGCTCCCAACATACCTTAGTGTTAGATATTTTAACTTTGCAACAGACAAGGTTGTTGTTCCAAGTTACCTCCGTCTTCCTCTCATCAAACATCTCTAGTTTTTCAGGTTGAGGTAAGAGAAGTTGAAAACTCATCTATTGATCTACCACCATCTTTTCCCACCTCACATACTCATAATTTCAGCGTAGCTTTAGAATGTCAATTTGATGATTGTGATGAAGTGTTATCTCCTTGTCCTCCATCCTTTGGTCATTTTGATCCTCCAGAGTGTGATGTGTTGTGTTCACCTGTTTCAAATCTCTCTTGTGATGTTCACAAGGATCAAGTGTGGATGTAGTTGGTGTTGAGTAGCCAAATTGCAATATCATTCACGATGATTATGTGGGGGAGCCCATGGTTGAACAAGAATATGCGACAAAGGATGATTATCTCACTACAACAAAAAAAGACATTGGTGAGGGTCGAAAAATGTCACCATAAGCTCATTAGTGATGGTCAAAAGAGCCTTTGTCATGAAAAACTTAACGTCACCAAAAGTATAGGTGGTGTGGTGACATTGAAGGTATGTCACCAATAATGATTTATAATGATGGATAGTGACTGTCATCATTTCATATGACCAATAGTGACAGATCTTAGCCTCTGTCACAAAAAAATTGAACGTCACCAAAGTGGCGTCGCCAAGAGTATAGGTGTTGTGGTGACATTCAAGGTCTGTCATGAATAATGATTATAATGATGAATAATGACTATCACCATTTCATATGAACACCAACGATTTATTATGATGGACCTTTCATGGTCATCACTATTGATGCATATATATGGGGACATTCGTTGACCATCACCATTTCATATGAACATCAACAATTTATGGTGATGGACCTTTCATGACCATCGCTATTTATGCATATATATGGTGTTGTTCATTGATCGTCACCATTTCATATTTCAGTGAGGGTCAAAAAATGTCACCATAAGCTTATTGGTGATAGTCAAAAGATCCTTTGTCACCAAAACCTAATCGTCGAATTTCCATATGAATCAAGGCACAATGGAATCGAACAACCAACATTATGATTATAAAGCAGGTGCTCTTCCATTGAGCTAGAACCCTTTAAAGAATTAAACTTTCAAATATTAAACCTTGAAACTTTATAAATTGTAAATTCTACAAGTTTCAATAAATTATAAAACTTTGTAAAGTCTTGGCAAATATTTTACTAAACAAGAAAATTAACATTGAAGTTGCAAGTCCCTACCTAATGGTTCTGGAAGCAATGAAAAGTTGGTGAATAGAAAAATAATTATGTATAAGATACTAAATATGTTTAGTTGAATACTCAATTAGAAGTGAAACTTTAAGACATTTATAGCCTATAAATTACTTATAACTATCAAACCTAAAATATGCAATTACACCAATGATTGATTTCTCACCTTGTGAATCATGTATATATGTTGTGACAACATAAAAACCTATCTGAAAGACTAATTTGCATGCCAAAATATAAAAAAATGATGAGTATATATGATGCAATTATGAATAATGTGCTACATGCTTGAATCCTACTAGCTATGGGGTTTAGAAAACTAATTGGGAGTGCTTCTTGTTATTAATTAATTCAAGATATCAAAATACAACAATAAATTGCAATGATCTTAAAATGTAAGCACTAAACAAATGTTAAAATTGTAAGCACAAAGATTGGCTAATATCTGTTACACGAACAAAATATCCTAGGGGCATTGAAGAACTTCCAAATCCACAATAAGCACAAGTATCCAAAGATGCAATTGTATGAATAAAAGGAAAACACTCTCTACCTCTCAATGATAACTATGTCCTCCCACAAGTGCTTCAAGTGGAAAAAGGGTGTGAAGACAAGAACCTCAAAGAAAAAAAACCACACAATACAACTAACATTTGTACCAAAAGGTGCAAGGGAATGCCTATAGAAGTGTAGATGAATGTAAAGTCATATTACACAAGTATAGTGCAAATATTGAAAAACAACATCAATGGACCATAATGGTTTTTCCAAAGCATAGCAACTCCCAGCTGACAAAGTATGACAAATTGATGAGCTATAATGCAAAAATATTTAGTTAATATCAGATCACATAATTTTGACATGTATAAAGAATATTTAATTAATATTCTATAGCATAATTCATGCTCAGGTACAAAAACACTTATACATGGCTCTAAACTGCCACAAAGATGAACACACAAACATTCCACTGAACAAATTTTAAGATCTTTAAAAAGAAGCTAGAATATATATTAGTTGAAACATTAACAAAAAAAAACATATATTAAAATTCATCGTGTCTATCAATTCAAGAAAGAAGCCTTGATGACATGTTAAAGATGCATACCACTGAATTTGAAGGTGAATTTTCATGTATGTTATGTGGAATTTTGCATCTATGGATAAACACAATTTCCCTAGGTGGGTAGCTACACTGAGAACAACAGATTTAAAGCTCTTAACCTTTTTCTATAGAAGAGAACTAGAACAAGGGACCTACTTGTTATCTTTTGCTTTCCCTTTGTCTCCTTTGTTTCACTCCCGTCGCTCCTTCTCGAACTTAATCCACTCGACAAGTACTTGCAAAGAAAGAGATCTATCTACTATAAGCAAATGGAATCGAAAGCATTTACACATATAATCATCACACATAAAGACAAGAATATGGGAAAATTTGTAAAAAACTTTATTAAGTAGAAGGAATAATTACAACCATGAAGTCATATCCATTGTCACTCTTCCAGCTTGGGTTCCAACCAACATCACATAAAAATCACAACACTCTGGCAGCATAACAATACTTTCTTACAATCTCAAACCTCACACCAATAGTATCTCCTTACAAATTCTCAAAGTCCAGCCCCTGATCACTTAGATGAGTGCTCAATTTATAGGAAAATGGAGGAGGTTTGGTCATAAATGAGGGTATTGAATGACCTTCCTAACTTAGAGTTAGCTTCCATGGAGGAAGGGATGAGAGGATAGGAGGTTACTTAACTCATTCCCTATCCAATTTTGAGCTTATAGGAGATGATAAGTGTGGGAATATTATAGAAGGCTCCAAAAGATAAGAATATTCCCAGAACCCTATGTGGATTTCACTCAATCTCACCCAACACAGGTCAAAGTGGGCCTAGGTGCTCTAAAATGCACCCTAACATGGGCCTACCTGCACTAAAATGCACTTACCCCTAACCAAGGCTACGCTAGTCCCTCAAGGAGGCATTTCTAGAGGGATTCAGGCCAAGAAACTCTCAGGGAAGGAGGCATTCAAAGTGATGAATTGTCTAGGGCATGTAGCAACTGAATTAGGGTTTGATGATCCCTAATAGAACTGATATGAATGATGGGAGTGATGTGCCCAAATGGATTTGTAACAGCTACCCCCTAAAGCATGAAGTTGAAAATGATAATATCGAGTGATAGGATTTACGATGTGATTAGGAGGTTCTGAAGTGGATGTTGATTTGAATCAATTACAATACATAATATCATGATATTTTGATTTTTTCTCATGAATTGCTGAGGGAAGGCATACCCATGCTCAGCATATAAACTTTCATTACAAGTAGATAGATGGTTGTCTACAGATATAGACCCATGGTCAAATGACCATTAATGTAAAGCCATTGTACGGATGATTTGGTACTTTCCTAAAATCACAACCCAGAAGGATGAAACTAGATCCAGGGTCTTCTATCTCATTTAATTGTTTGCTCAAGTACGAGTCTAACCATGTGAATATGTGATCTGAAGTCGAACATGGGAAGACACCATCCAATTATTAGTCAATGATGTAAGCCGTTAACAGATGTGAGAGAAACCCCCGATAATAATAATGATCCTCAAGGTATTGGCATACATTATGCATGGTGTGAATGGATGTTTTGATGTCGAGCACTATACAAAGTCTTTCGGTCGAAGGTCAGTGATGTCAACCTATAGCTGGAAGCGAGAAACCTGCCATTGATGTATGCAAGCCTCAAGGTACTTAAGGGTGTTTCTAAGTCAACTTATTGGATAATGTGTTGATGTCAACAAGAAGCGACTCATTGTAGGAGGGCCTTGATGTATCCCACATAAATGACACGAAATTAGTGTAATGATTTTTGGAGACGGAATGTCACTTACGACACAAGGTTCAAGAATGGCAGTCATGAAAATGAAGGTTTATGAGTATTGTAAAGGATGAATTTTGACTGAGTGACTTCTCTTGAACATTTCAACAACACTAAATGAATTGGTAACATTGACCCAAAACCAAAGTGATGGATGGTATGATAGACCAAGGTATGATGACCATCAAGTAGATAACCCAACCCATGTAGTCACAGTGATGAAGTGAAAGTGTCATGTTCAAGATTGTACTACTGCCATAAAGTGGTTTACCCCTTTTCCCATTTCCCCCAGTCATTGCTGAGAAATACCTCTTTAGTTTTTATCAATCATGAGGAGGATAACATATGCTTGTTGTATAATTCCACCCTTCGGGTGAATCCATCACTATGTGATGTTTTAACAAGTCTAGCAAAGGTGAAACTCAGTCTTGTCACGATGGACAAGTTTATCTCTATTTGATGTTTTAATGAGTCTAACGACAATGGTAACTCGATCCTTTTCATGTTTAGAGAGTTTGAAAAGGGAAAAAAAGAAAACTCCACAAGTTATTTTTTGTAAATTTGTCTCTCAAGTCCGAAAAAGCGTAAAACAATACAAGAGAGAACCTATTGACCATGTTCGATCAACGTATTCCTTTTTTGTAAGTAATCTATCTTAGTCCAAAAAAGGGTTAAACTTATACTGAGTAGATGTTGTTTCCAATCTATTAATGAGTTGAAAAGGACAAGCGCTCATCAATCTTTTCATATTTCAAGAGTCTGAAAAGAGCTTAAAGAGGACTCCACTTTGAGGAACAGATGGTGTCTAGGATAGCAATTGGTTCTGGTGATATTGGGACTTCTCAAAACATGTTGATTTATGTGAAGAGGTTGAGTAATAAGACCACTCATTGCAACTGTTCCTCAAAAAGGGTAAAACAACCAAGTGAAAGTGTATGATTAGCCAAGCAGATAGTGATGATGGAAGGAGAAAAACCAAGGCTCATATGATGGAAGAGGTTGATAGAATGGAAATCACAAAGGTTAAAATGGAGATGGGTTAATTTTTACACAAGCTTTAACCATAGGGAACTATGCTTGGATTTAGGTTCATGTTTACACAAGCTTGAAATGAAAAACTATGCTTGGATTCAATTTCATTTTTACACAAGCTTGAGACGAAAAACTATGCCTAGGATTGGTTTACATGCCCCCAGCATGATGACTCGATTCTAGGTACATGCCCCCAAGCTTCATTACATTCACCTATGTAGACTACTTGTGGTTATGAGGTGGATGGAATGAAGGTTCATTTACGAGATCAAGTGAAAGACTCGATTGGGATTTGACAAGATCTACTCAAAAACTTGAATTGGAACTTTGCTCCAGGGGACCTTGTTTCATTTTTTTTATTGAGCTTGACACAAGACAAGGAACTTTGCTTAGATTCCTTGTTTCATTTTTAATAAGCTTGACACAAGACAAGGAACTATGCTTTGGGACCTATTTCATTTTTTATAAATGAGGTTGACACAGTAAAAGAACTATCCTCATATTCCTTGTTTCATTTTTTAACGAGCTTGACACAAGACAAGGAACTATGCTTTGGGACTTGTTTCATTTTTTAATGAGGTTAACACAAGACTAGGAACTATCCTCATACCCTTTGTTTCCTTTTTTTAATGAGGTTGAAACAAGACCAGGAACTATCCTCATACCTTTTGTTTCATTTTTTAACGAGGTTGACATAAGACCAGGAACTATCCTCATATTCCTTATTTCATTTTTTATCGAGCTTGAAACAAGACCAGGAACTATCCTCATATTCCTTGTTTTATTTTTTAATGAGCTTGACACAAGACAAGGAACTATGCTCATGGACCTGTTTCATTTTTTGATGAGGTTGACATAGTAAAAGAACTATCCTCATATTTCTTGTTTCATTTTTTAACGAGGTGACCACAAGACTGGGAACTATCCTCATATTCCTTGTTCATGACCCATAAGAGTTCATGACTTCCAAGAGGTTCTCATAAGATGGGAGAACAATGCTCTGGAAGGGATCCTTAACAAGGAATTCAAGATCTAGTTCCAATGCCCCTAGTACATAATGTACAACATCACATAATTGATCGTCAGTTGATGTAGGCATGGAACAGGTTGCCACAAAATTGAATCGTGGAGGAGAAGATACCATTGGGACAAAAGGACCATTTAGGGAAGATGGTTGACTAGAAGCTATATTTGGACCAGGAAATGAAAGCTGGTCAACGGTGACAATTGTGCCTTCATGCGGGAAACACATCACTCGAGAGAGTGTTGAAAAATTGCTCCCATGTCATAAACATAGTCATGCTCAAGAAGTAAATTGTAATCTAAAGGGCCGAGACTACCATCACATTGAGATAAACAATTTTTCCTCCCAAAGTAATAGGCAATTGAGGAAGGATCCCTAATGGTTGACTGGTTCCTATGTTATAATCCAATAGATTGTGGGTAACAGGCCCACTTGCCGGTGAACCGAGTGCTTTCCAAGTAGTGGAGGAAAGGATACTGACTGATGCACCTTCATCTATAATAGTGTTAGATACAATCATATTATAAACTTGCACTATGATTTAGAAAGGCACATAAGAAGGAAGATGACATCCTGCCAATCGATTCCAATCAAAGGAAGTGACTAGACTACTTGGAGGGGGTACCGATAGAATGGGAGAAATAACCCCTTGAGTTACAAGAGTGAGAGGATTTTCCTCTTGTCTTGATGGAATAGGGGGATTTCCCCCAAGCTCATTGGAATCTAGAGAAACAAAAAGAACCTGAGTGGCATCATATTCACTCTCTTCGGGAAAGATACGATTAAATGAAGGTGAAATTGGGTCAATTGTTTCCTCGACCTATGATTGGTCAAGTATAGACTCACGGGATTCACATTCAGAGAGAGTGGGATTGAGCGATGGTTGATTTGTGTCAATCACTTTATCAACTAGTGAAGGATTAAGGGAAAGTCTCCTATAACTAGATGTAAGTCATTCCAGAGAAGCAGGATGGTTATCCAACACTTTTTTGGCTTCATCCAGATAGGGACAAAGATGAATGGGGTGATTCCCTTCACATAAACTACATAGAAACTTAACTTTACCCTTCTTTCCATGAACTTTACTACCACTAGTTGATGGTGTGTCACCAACATGATCTCCAGAGGTTGATGGCAAAGGACAATGTGAACAGGAAGACCATTCTTCTAAGATCTGAGGAATATCAAGACAATTTCAAAGAATATGGTCTCTCGTACAAAGTTTGCATGGATATCGAACTTTGTGAGGCTTATCAGATGATTTATCATCATAATTTGCATTCTAAGCAATGGTTGCTTGGTTGCTCCCCCGCTGAATTTTCTTCTTCTTCTTCTTCCCTTTCTTCTTCTTCTTAGCCACTTGGTTACTAGTGTTGATACTTTCACCAGGCGAAGAGGAAAAAGAGGAGGAAGAAACAACTGACGAAGAAGGCAAAGGGTCAACTTTAGGATCAACTAGAGGTTGATTTTGTCCAGTTAGAGGAGTACTCAATTGCGGAGAAATCATGACATTTTGAACCAAGAAGGTTGAACACAACCATACTAGCAAGCCAATGGTAAATCCCAGAAGGTACAATGTAACATATAAGGAGCACCAATATTTCTGAAAGGAGGAAATGGACTAGGATTCCCATCAAAAGGAATTCCTTGATCGATGGACTCCAGAGTTGTTGCCATATGTATCAACCTGAGATCAACTAAGGAGTGAGCATGGAGGATGTTATCCGCAGCCAATTAATTTTATTTTAATCAAAATAACATAACAAAACAAAAGAGGGATAATCTAGGCAAAAGGATTACCAAGCAATTATGAACTGCATAATACCTCTTGGCGAATCGAGAAGTATGGGTAGGCAATCTCCCCGAATGTTGTGTTCGGTGTTTCACAATGTACAAGGTAGTTGACTTAGTTTCCTATGGATGGATAAAAACCTAATGTAGTCCTCCTATATATACCCAAAAGTACATGGAGGCCCAATTTGTGTTAGCACTGTCTAATGCGAAACTGCACAGTGAGAGCATTCCTTTATAATTTATGTACTGTAACATTGCCCTATATCCCCGAAGGTACTGGACGAGCTATGATATACTTACGTACGTGGAATGAGGTATCACACTTGGAATGTATTGCAGATAATTAATGACAACTGTTATGTTTTATGACGCTGAAACATGTCTCTAGCCTAGACCTATAAATGTTATGTGTTAGTGTCGGTATCTTCATCCCACCATCAGTGATCAAATTCTCTTTTTGCATGCATTTTAGGTGTCCCATCTGATCAGTTGCATTCCATTAGGTCATGGATCAACTGATGGAAGTGTTTCATTATCAAATTTCCCTCATGGTTTTTACCTGCTGGCCTATTTTCATGAATTCAGGTCATTTACAATCATTTTTTATCATTACACTTGCAGAAGTCAGTTTAGGGTTTTCAAGTCTCATTAGGTCTAGGTTTTGCTACCATGGTCTTCAAAAGCTCAATAAGAGGTCAGCAGGTGCATGAGGATGTCTAATAAGTTCATAAAATCACAAATTTTATAGATGATTTGCTCCATAAAGGGTTTTTACCTCAAAACTCTGTTTTGAGGTGAAAACAGAGTTTTTCTATTTCATGTAAAATTTTTATGTAATTTTATTGTTTTCATATGTAATAAAGCATCATCTACAGCCCTTGGTCACCTTACCGAACTCTAGCACCCCAGTTCCTGTAAAAGAAACAAAAACATCCAAGCCTCAGTCCATTAAATGACAAAAAAGAGCCAAACTACAAAAAGAGGGTTTTCAAAAGAAAAATGAAAGGGAACTTTAGAAAGGGAGTTTTTTCTAAATGAAAAATTAGAGTCCAAATGTATATAAAGGGATCCTTTGTGTTAGAAGACATCATTTTGTGCTAAAGTGAGAGAGAACAAGAAGAAAAATTGCGCTTTGAGGATAGAGAGGGAAAGTTGCAGCAAATTTCAAGATTTTTCCTAGCGCGAAACACTTGGGCACTGGCATGACACACCTTCCAGGCACTACACACTGGGCACAAGTTTTCCAAAGGGTTTTCAATGGGTGCTACGCACCTGGGCGTTGGCGTGGTGCACCTGTCAATTGAGCTAAAAAAATCATCCTATCAATTTTCTGAGCCCCTAAATTTGAAAATATCATCTCTTAAAGTAAGTACAACCTCCCATTTGCCATAGCAAGAGAATTTTTCATCCATCATAATGATTTGAATGGTAAAAAATAAAACCCTAGTTGCTTCAAAGTTTCCTTCACAAAACTGTCTAGGGTTTTGTAGTTTTTGTCATTCTTGCTATTTTTACTCCCTAGTATGATTTTCCCACATCCCATCCCCCTGCACTAAATTTCCATAATTCCCTTCACCTTTCCCTCTCCCATTGACACCCACCTTACCCCCTATCATCAAACCCTAAGTCCTATACCTAATTCCCACTATTCCCCAAAAAACCTAATTCCCCTTTTCCTATCCTAAACCCTATCATTCCCTAAAAACCCTACAACCATCATCAAAACCCTCCTTTACATTTTTATTATCAGTCAACCCATAAAGTCCCAAAAAATAAAATAGCAATCACCTATACTTAAGAAAATCTCTTCATACTCATCATTCTACATTCTACATTTGCAAATACAAAAACAGATTCAACTTATGAAAGGGATGAGGAAACTGTGAGTGATTCCTCCCAAGAGATTCATGCACCAAGAAAACCATATAAGAGAGGAAAACACATCCGGGAGGAGCCCACCACACTCACAAAGTTACTAGCTTTCCCTCTTGCAGTAACATGTTTTAAACATTAGTCTTGCTACTAGTTTTGTGAGATGGTGGAGAGGGTGAAATACCACCATGAACTTGCCAAGCTATTTGTCCTTCATCTTCACAATGGCCAGGTGAACTTAGTAGGTGTTTCCTTCACTTTGACACCTGAAACCATAGCTACATCAATAGGTATTCCAAATGTGGGTGAACAGTGGAACAAAGGACAACTTGTGGGCAAAGAGCATTATGAGTCTTATGTCAAGGCTAGTTATCAAAAGAAAATAAGTAGGGTCTTTCCTTTCAGATACCTACAGGACACTTGTGCTCCGCTCATGAAGTTCATTATCAAATATTTCCCCTGTGAAGGGAAGTTTTCTTGCTTGTACACTTACCATGTTAGATTATTGATGCATTTCACTAGAGTGAGGATGATGAACCTCCCCTATTTCATATGTAGAACTATTGAGAAGATGGCTACATTGGTGCAAAGCAAACCTCTTCCTCAACAGTTCAGTAGCCTTTATCATTTTTAATTGATCAATATTGTTGTTTTGCATCAGCTGAGCTTGTTTACCATTTCATGGGATATTTTCATTTCACATGAGGTTTTCAAAGGCCCTCAGGTGACCCCATCAATGTTTCAAGAAGAAGGAGGACCTCCAAATTAGCTAGAGGTTCATGAGACTCAAACTACAGGTGTGCCAGTAGTTATCACTAATGAGAAAGGCACAAGGAGATTATTTACAGTTGCCAAATGAGTATTATCTCCACCAGGGGTGGAAGGGGTCTCGTTCTCTTCACCGAACAATAGGAAAATGCTATCTTCACCCGAGGTGAAAGGGGATTTGACTTCTTCTTCAATAGAGTAGGTATAGGACAGAGGAAAGCAACCAATGCATGATGAAGGGCCTTCTGAAGGCCAAGACAAGGATTTCATTTTGATTGAGGACGAGGACATTGATTTGGGCTCACTCAAGGATGAGATCATCAAGGAGCAGGATGCTGAGATCCAAAGCCTATCACTTAACATTGAGAGGGATAAATGGATTATTAATTACCTTGAGCAATGGAACAAGAAACTAGAGGACAAACAAACAACCATGGAGTTGCAAAACATAAGGGAAAACCGACAATTGGCAAAGAAGAGGAAAATCAAGCTAACTTCACTAGAGCAAGAAATAGAGGCTGATCGAGAATCATGGTTAGAGAGGGAAAACATGCATTTGGAAAAGCTGTTGGACAAGGTCAATAAGGAGAAGAAGATGTTGCGACACATGGCTTACCACTATTTGGCCTGGAACAAAATTTGTAAGACAAGAATAAGAAGCCTAAAAGCCAAGCTAGGGAGAGCCTTAAAGGCCAAAAAGGAGCAAGACAAGCTCAAGATATTGGTTCAAGCATCATTGGCCTAGCATAGCATTTAACGTAGATCACTCATGCCAAATTTCAAGAAATTTGGTGAACTTTTTGGCATTTTTGAAATTTTCAGCGAAAAAACAGGTTTTTCTGGCAGGTGCATAGTTCCATCGGCGCTCGCTTCTGATAGGGACCTCCATTTGAACAAAACTTGGAATTTTTGGATTCCTTATGAAAAGTTATGCATGCTCAGAAATTACTAGGAAATTTTGACAAGTTTTGGACCTCCAAAAGGGCCAAAAACATCCAAAAAATGCCCTCTCTGCCACTTTTTGGCCACACAGGAAGCAGTCTTGGGAGATTGCAATTTTGGAGGGGCAAATGGACTCCAAATAAAAAATTAAAGTTGTTCCAAAAAGTAGACTCACAGGGATTTACAACGAGCTGTCCTACACCTAATTTGTATTTTGGGAAGCCCTCCAAAAGCAGCTTGGAGAAAGTGCTACGCACAGGATGAAAAAGTGCCAATTTTGCTCAAAAACTCTATTTTCACCTAGTTTTCTTCTAGTTTGACTTTTTCTATCTTATGGTCAAATTCATGATGTGACATGATGTAAATTGATGTAATATGATGTAAAAATGATAAAAATTGACTTGATAAGGTAGATACATCAGTTGTAGGTGGTTTAGATTTGAATGAATCAGTTTCCTAGGTTTTAGAGGCAAGTTGTTCCACTATCTATTTATGTGTTCCTAGTTTAGATATGGTTGAAAACACCCATCTTGTCATGGATTTGACCCCTGATGGATAGCACAGGTGGTTTTGAGGTATATATCATGTTTTTTTTTTCAGTCATTTGTAAAGGTTGGACTCTTATGAATGCATTGAGCACTATTGTACATCACTTCTGCAGTTTGGCAAGGAAATAAACAGGGTTTTGCAGCATTTTGTGGGATTCTTGTGGTAATGTGATTTAGCATTGTTTTCTTCCTTGTAATTTAGTTGATCTTATGTTTATGTGTTCCATCATCTCTCTCTTTCAGCATAACTAAGTGAATCAAGTTTAAAGGTGGAATTCATTGGTGTTTCAGTGCTCTACCTTGGGGTTTATTTAGTTCTACATGTTTTCTACTATTTGAATAGAACTCGTGACACTTGCATGCCCTCTCTAGCTCCTCACCAATCTTTAGACCCACCATTACACTCATTTAAAAGTTATAAGACACTTGCCTACCTCGCCCCACATAAATCTCTGCAAATCTGTGTTGATTTCCCAGACCCAAAGTTGCCTTCCCCGTCTGATCCAGCAACCAACCATTAAAATCAAACAAATTCCTCTGAGAAAGCATACCTAGCCTAAAATTAGTTTTTATATCAGTCATCTCAAGCCTTCCTTGATAAATTTTCATTGAGATTGACAAGGAGAGAGCCCTCTCCTGACCTAGTAGGGCTAGCTACCAAGTTAAGCGTGGTTTGATGTTACCCTAGACCTGCCTTCCTTTAGTCTGAGGTAGATTTAGGCCCTAACATTTGCATTAAGTTACAATGCTCCATTAGGTTAATTGAGATAACTTTTAAGTTGATCTTCTTAATAATTTTCCTTTCAAGGTTCACCATGTGATGTATGTTTGCAATTCCTATAATGAAACTAACATGAGAAACATTCTTTCATTCAATTAAAAATGAAAACCGTAGCTAGTAAGGGATAGAGCAATCAGATCTTTGACAAAGAGAAAAGAGCACATCTAATGCAATTTCCCTGTACTATTCCTACAAAGAATTCAAAAACTACAATATGCACAATGCAAGTTTTTCTTCTCAATTCCCTTAATGTTTGGATGAACAAAAGGAAATTACATGCACATACAATCAATTGATATTTTTGCAAGAACGAAGACTTTATGATAGTTCCTTTTTGAAAGAAATGAAGACTTTTACGACACTTTCTTTGAGCAAAGATTAATCGACTATAAGCTAACTTTGACAATGAATTGATAATGATAAATAAATCATTTAAGAAACACTAAAAAATCAAGGCCAAAGTAGGGCTAGGAAGAGAAATACAAATTGATTTCATAGACACAACAATAATTGATCTTTCAACAAACAAAAAAAGAAGGAAATTTGGGAAAAACCAAGCCAAAGGTGGGATTTTTGACATAAGGAGGATCATCACAGCCGTAAATGGGAGACAATGCACTTCAGAGCATTATCCTCAAGCCAAGGGTGCTTTGTGTCCTGACCAAGCTTGCGGTGGTGCTAGAGAGGCCATTCAAGGGCTTTTCAAGCACAATTTTACCAAAAAAACACTTCAAAAAGACTGAAACAAGATCAATGGAAGCAAGTAAAGTCTACTAGCATGTACTAGGATGAATATAAACTACCCAGCATGATGACCATTCCCTAGTGGAGTCGCCAATTTGTTATGTGGAATTTTTCATCTACGAATAAACACAATTTTCCTAGGTGGGTAGCTACACCTAGAACGACATATTTAAAGCGCTTAAACTTTTTCTATAGAAGATAAATAATACAATGGACATACTTGTTATCTTTCTCTTTCCCTTTGTCTCCTTTGTTTGGCTCCTGTCGCTCCTTCTCGAACTTAATCTTCTCGACAAGTATCTGCAATCATAAACAGAGGACAAAAACCAATCAAAGCAAGAGATCTACCTACTATAAGCAAATGGAATCGAAAGCATTTACACATATAATCATCACACATAAATACAAGAATATGGGAAAATGTGTAAACAAATTTATTAAGTAGAAGGAATAATTACAACCATGAAGTCTGATCCATTGTCACTCTTCCAGCTTGGGTTCCAACCAACATCACATCAAAAGCACAACACTGGCATTATAACAATACTTGCTTACAATCTCAAACCTCACACCAACAGTATCTCCTTACAAATTCTCAAATTCCAGCCCCTGATTAGTTAGATGAGTGCTCGATTTATAGGAAAATGGAGGAGGTTTGGTCATAAATGAGGGTATTGAATGGCCTTCCAAACTTAGAGTTAGTTTCCATGGAGGAAGGGATGAGAGGATAGGAGGTTACTTACCTCATTCCCTATCCAATTTCGAGCTCATAGGAGATGATAAGTGTGGGAATCTTTTAGAAGGATCCAGAAGATGAGCATATTCCTAGAACTCTATGTGGATTTCACTCAATATCACTCAGCGTAGGTCAAAGTGGGCATAGGTGCTCGAAAATGCACCTTGACATGGGCCTACCTGCACTGAAGCACACTTACCGCTAACCAAGGTTGCGTTGGTCCCTCAAGGAGGCATTTATGGAGGGATTCATGCCAAGATACTCTCAAGGAAGGATGCATTCAATGTGATGACTTGTCTAGGGCATCTAGCAAGTGAATTAGAGTTTGATGAGCCCTAATAGTACTGATCTGAATTATGGGAGTGATGTGCCCAAATGGATCTGTAACAATGTCCTAGAGAACCATGTGAAACATGCATTCCAATAATAATTGTTGGTTTTGTTGAAATATAAAGTATCCTATGGGAAAATTCCACAGCTAAAACAAATTTGAGGCCACCAACCTGAGGAACAAAATAACAATTCTAGAAATATCAACATACAGAAGCAAGGGGCTCACCAAAAAAGGTGAAGGAATATAAATTAAATATTTATCGCTGAATATTAATTAAACACCTTCACATTTATTTTCAAATGCCACATTTGTTAAATATTGATCATTGACCTTCTTCATATTCAAGGGTGCAATATATTGATTAATCACCCCCAAATCTGACAAGAATTCCTTCTTCCAAGGCCCTAAAATAGGGAATATATATATATATACACACACACACACACACACACACACACACACAAAGCTGCAAAACCTAGTTTAGTATCACAAAAAGTTAAAAATTGAAACATTCATTAACAAAAAAATTACACAATTGCCATAATGGTCATTGTTCTTCTTCTTTGGTAAGATGCAGAGCAAAAAATGAGGCATCTTTGGAATTATAGACTTCATATGAATTAGCTTCCTTTCAACCCTGTCAACAAGGTTCTTGTTTATGTCTTGTAGACTTTCTTCCAAAACTCCCAAACAATTGGCCATTACCTAGAGTAGACATTTTAATTATGCAAAGTACCAAAATGAAATGGTACTACAATTGTTTAATGTAGCTTTACATACCAATCCTCTTCTGGCACAACATTGTTGAAGCTCACGCCCCATGTCCATTATTTCATTTGAACAAATTCTTGAATTGAAACAAGCAATTTCCCTTTCTCCAATTTTTTTTTCCTAACCCATAGTCTCAGAATAGGTGAATGGAATAAAATAAGCCTAGAGTGAGCTTGTTTGAAATCAAATTTTGCAAAACTTCTTAAAAGAAAAATACCTTGCTAAATTTCCAACGACCATTCCTTGGAACCTCTTCCATCTTCCGAAACTTTATTTGTTAGGAAACCAAGCAAGAAATAGTGGTTAGAAAGGAAACTGGTCTCCAATTATAAGAGATATGATATGCATAATGATATATAAAAGGGTTGAAACATAAGTTGGTCAAATAATAATAAGCACCAAAAAAAAACAAAAACCATAAATCCTCTTTTTCCTTCACATTAAAAATGGTTTGATTCCATAAAATGCTTTATGAGTTCACCACCCAAGGGCCAAAATCTTACTTAAACACAAAAGAAAAAACAAGAACCTTTCTATTGAATAGAGGAAAGGAAATATACATCCCTAAGATGTCCTTGTGTCCTTGTTTCTTTGCCAAGACTTTTCTTTGTGAAACCATAATGCAACAAAAGAATTTTAACTATAAGCCAACATTCAAAACATGAAATGTATATACCTCTTTTATAAGTGGCCTAGTTCATTGAGAACAAGAATCATCATTCTAACCATGATGGTTATGCATAGAAAAACAACCCAAGGGGAAATTCTAAGCAATCCATGACAAATCTCAGAAAATTTGAGAAATATCTCAAGGATCTTAATATAACAAACCAAGTTTTCACTAAAAACTCAAAAAGTACATATTTATGGAAGACAAACAATATACTCTTAGAACAAAGTCAATTCATAAATGAAATTTCTTGGTAGATTATTGTGGTACAACTTATGATTTGCACAAACCAAACCCAAGGGTTTTACTAAGCTAGTGATGAATAATGTTTCTAAGTACTTAAAAAGTTCTGCACCATCAGGTGTCCCATTCAAGTCCCTCTTGGATAAGACACAACATTATTCTAGACCACATTTACCAAGAATGCCATCCACAAATGTGGGGAAGTGTCCCCTGGGTTGCCCCATAAGGTAGGTAAAAATAGGTATTCAAACAAACCGATTATAGAACACATACAAGATTGGGAAAAAAAATCAAACAAACTGATTACAGAACACATAATATGTGCATTTTATCCATAAGCATCACCTAGTTAATCAATATGTGGGTTTGTAACAAAATATTCAACATAGATTATAATATAATAGACATTATGATAAAATTTAAGACAAAAGAGAAAAAATTTACAATAGGTGGAACAAGAATTCGACCATCTAAACATACCACCTAATTATCCATATTAATATTACAAGCCTTCAACAATGGGTCACCATTGTAACTAATGACCTTGATTGCCTGCACCATCAAACATTTTGTCACGATTTGTTTTCCATGTTCAAGAAATCAAGTCAAATCCAAATACCAAACAAAACCATACTTTCTTTCAATAACACTTGCATTCATTCATCTTATCTGGATTGCTCCACAAGTGATGTGCATTGTTGAATGGAAAGAGATTTAATATATCTCTATCCTGGGAGGATTTGACAAAGCTAACAGTTAGAGAAAACACACCCATTAGATAAACATATTTTTCTTCAAAAATGTTCACTTCAAGGGAAAACACCCAGAAAGATTATATTACTGACCTCTATTGGAAAATGATTGGGTTGTGTTTTTCTCCCTACATACAAGCATGGAAGATCGCCTGAAAACTGCAAAGGATTTTGTTTCATATTTACAAAGTAATCATACACCGTCACATCCATTATTTGAAGCGACTCTTCTTGGTTTCCTTGGTTTCTTACTTTCATTGAAAATATTCACAAAGAATGAACCCACATAATTCAATGCAGAATCCCAAGTAACCAACAACATTGATGCAAAACATTAGCTTTTTAAAATGTAACACAAAATAGAGAGAATCGAAAATAAGAACATATCATAAAGGGCATGTAGACATTTATACAATTGTTATTTGCAAGGTTTTTCAATTAAACTCTATTTTAGTGTGCATTTTTGCAATGCATACACCTTTCAACATTGGCTTTGCCTACAAGAAAGTCACATAATGTGACAAACCAACTCTTGAAAGAAATATTACAACACATAGATCCAAGGTACACATATTTTGTGTCGCGTTTTACCTTGGACCAATTAATCTTCATTGGATTGTCAACAATTTGATTTGCTAACAGAAAATCAATGACAACACTTTCTTCGATGAGAATCATTGTTGACACGTCAGCACAAAAATGAAGTAAGGAAGTAAAACCTTAAATAAAATTCTTGGTACAAAACTTAATGTGACTGGAAATGATGTGCAACATAATAACTCATATTAACAAAACTGAATACACCACAACTTAAAAAGTAAAAATTACACATTGAAAGGATAGATGATAAATAAAGATATACCATTCCTTATCGAAAGAGTTAAAAAATTTAGGGGCTATGGATATGTGAAGGCCAACTCGGTTATGAGTCTCAGTCAATCTAGGGCCAATGCTTAAATATCGTATTTAAAGACTAGTACCATTTTAAATGCAAGTATCATTTTGGATTTTGGAATTTGACACACTCAATCACCTTCAACAGATTACAAATAAAAATGACAGGAAATGAAAACAAATTACTAGGACTTCTTTCCCTAAACTATAACACCAAAGGTTATATTTTAAAAGTCCACTATAAATGTAAGTCAACAGAAGTCAATGCTTAAGTATGTTATTACAACTTAAACTTTATGAAAAGTAATTGTTTGAGTGAACTTGCGAGATTGACTCATGATTTAAGAAGAAATTTGGATGGAGTATATGGAGCTCTTCAAATTTGGGTTGTGCTTTTTTGGGTTTCTACCTACACAGGAAAGTGGTGATGTAGAAAACGAAGTTTTACTTGTAAACTATGATATTTGGGTGCGGGCTATTTGGTTTGTATTGTAGGCTCACAACTATTACCAACGTACACTCAATACAAGCTCAACATGTCACTTACAAGAATTATTTGAATAAACCTTGGGGGCATAACAATCAATCTTCCCAACCCAACTGAGATAAAACCAATTGTGTGTTTGTATACATATATTGAATGAATGAAATTAGGTGCAAATGATAATTCCTTCTACCAGACTCAATTGGGATAAAATTTAATATTATGTCTATGTATGTGTGTGTATATAACCTGCACAAGTATTAGTATGTATTAGATATGTCTATCTGTGTGTGTATTTAGTACCTTATGTCTCTATAACCAATTAAAAATAAATGATGTAGCCGACCATTATCATCTCAAAAGGATAAGTATAAAAGGAAACAAACATACTTAGTTAAATGTTATTTAAATTTTATATATTTGTTAGAAATGGACGGTAGTATACACATCAAATTAGCACCCAAAGAAAAACAAGAAGAAATTGAACCCTTTCCCATATTAAGAGAAAGTTCACTTTGTGTAGGCCTACAGCTAATATGATATCCCCTACACTTAGTAACACCTCCTCCTAGATCAACCAAAGGAGAAAAACTCAAATGGAAGAAACTTTGCCTCACCAGCAAATAGCCTCTGTAAAAATAAATACCACGAGTAATTGAAAATTCACAACCACATTCCTTCAAATACCACATGAAATTTACCATTGCAAGCACCAAATAACTCGATGCAAACACCCTGTAAACAATCCATCATCACTAAAATCCTTCAGATACCACATGAAATTTACCATTGCAAGGATCAAATAACTCAATGCAAACACCCTGTAAACAATGCACCATCACTAAAATCCATAATCAATATGCTTATGAAATTGTATGATTCTTGAAGAGGACAAATTGCAGCAAAGTCAACCCCATACCATAACACCACAAACTCTCCTTGAAGGTAAGCTATATGCCAATCATGGGAAAGAACACAAGAAGTTAAGGCTAGTTACCATGCAAGGGTAGGATAAAGAAATCGGTTAGTTTTTAGGCTTGATAAATTTAGCACAACTATTAAAATACTAATTATGCACAAAACATTGATTTAGGTTGTTTTACTCGGTGGAATTAGCAAGTAGCAATTCAACTAGTTTGGAATGGGTAGCATTATGAATTAGGGTTTTTGACTTGTCTAAGTTAACAAATCACTTTAGGATTTTTTTCTAGAACAAATTGGCAAGGTGAATTAGGGATTTTGAAAAGTCAAACTTAGCAAGAATGACAGATAATTTTAGAATCTCTCACTGATAGAAACCTTCCAACTAGTTGCCATTTGTCACAATAAAAACACACATCCACCAGCTCAATATTGTATTTGACTCATCACCCTTCACCGACCAAAATCCTTGAAACTACTCTACCACTACACAATTGGAACCATGACATCATACATTGTACCTTCCATAAATAGAAATTGTTAAATATAGACAAGCCCAAAAAAGTAGTCTAGCTCCCATAGAGTGAAAAAAGAAAAAACAGGAAAGACTGAAAAGGAAGGTAACAACTATGAGACTACTACAAACATAACAAGTTTTAAAATAAACATTGTTCAAAATAGCAAATTTTGGCATGTTGATGAAAGTAGTCTCAATAGACACACTTTTTGCACATAACCTAAATACATGCTTAGAAATGACATCCAAGCCATGAAAAGCAAATCGTTGTAAATAACAACATCATAAAACTTCTTGCATGTTAATGGAAACATGTTCATTGACATCGTGAGCTCATGAGGACCAAGAACACTGTCATGCGGAAAGAGTTATTTTTGCTGACAAAACTAACCTCCCTAGGAGTCTAAGACTCTCTAGTGACAAACAAGACAATTAAGAGCAATCCTTCTCTAAATATGCATTATTATAGGAGAAACCAAGTGTTTTTCGATCCTACCTGAAATCCAATGCTTGTTGTAGCAGTCTAGCCTCGTCAATCCAGATGAGCTCCTCCTTCACTTTGAAACCTGCATACACTAACAATTAAACGATTAAATAACACCTGAATATTCCATAAAACAAAGCATATTCAGCATATAGACCAAGGAGTATATGAAACAATTCATTAACAACAAATCATTGAGAAGAATGGACTTATTTGTATTAAGGAAACAAAAGAAAGCATTACAACCTGAGCCTTGGTGTTGTGCATGTTCCTCCCAGGGTCCAACAAGAGTTTTCCTTTACTTTGATAAGCTCACCCACTTCCAAATGAAACAAGAAAGGATGGGAATCTCTCCTCACAAGCTTCTACAAGGAAGTCCTAATTCCAGCAGCATCTACCCTTTGGGATGTTCAGCTTTCAACCTCC